>JAPDSC010005841.1:0-36669 GCA_026290005.1 Latrodectus geometricus
TATATATATTAGGCTGATTTATTAATCATTCTTAACAGGTGATTGTTTATTAAAGGTGCTAGTCAGGGCAGCAATCTAATAAATTATATTGAGGAAAGTAAAATATCATAGACAAAATATATAATCATGCATAATCTTGAAATATTGCGATTGTAGACCTTGATTAAGATTGAAACACAGTTTCAGATATTAATAAATTAAAATTAAAGTTGAAGGGTCTTATTTCTGTTAAAGTGAACACAATGTAACTATGTATGTATATCCAATCATATGTTTATCATTGTGCTATATGTTGAATGCCATGCGACTTGATGAATTAAAATTCTAATATTTTACTTCTTTATTACCTCCACTATACGATCACCAGGATGCTGCAAACTAAATCAAGATTCACCTGAAAGGGCCACATTGCTCCCCTTATGGAGCATGTCACGGTGTTAATCACACTAATATAGGAGCTCCCATTTCAGCTATATCAAGGTAAAATGCGACATAAGTCTCAGTGCATAGTGGGCCACATGCACTGTCAACACTGCGACTTACCACTACGGCGTCACATCGATGTCATAGCATGCTCATGTGGATGTCCATGTTATCAAAATTTGTGACTCAATGCATGTGAGACATGACTGTATAATATTGAATGGCACAAAGGACAGGAGCCATCAGATGTTAGTTCCAGAAGAATTTCAGTATTATTTTACTGAGCTCACTGCTTCCATCTAGCGGATACAAGAAAAAATGTGTGGAGAATGTAAACCTCTGTTCAAACATGTAATATGTCGAACACCTTAACATATTTGTTGTTTTTTTCTTATCTTATGGGAGTAACATTTTCTATATTCTCAGTCATTTTTGACATTTGATTTTAGGAAAAGAGAAAATCATTAAGTATTCTTTCTATTTATGCAAGATGAAAATTATTTACTCAAGCTTTTCTTGTGCAATTACATTTGAAATTTAATCTTTTGCATACTCCACCATGTAGTTCCTTTTATGTAAGTTAAATATCCATTGCATGTAACAACATTAATAGCTGGAAATTTGGTACAAATGGTAAAAAGTTCCGTTTCATAGGTGATAATTTAATTTTTTTCTAATATGAATGGGAACATAAAAACAAACTGAATATGAAAAATTTAAACTTCTAATTATTTTATCATATATATAGAATTATGTATAAAAAAGAAATATTTTTTATTCATAATTTCATAATAATATGCCTTAAAAATTAATAAATTAAATTTGAATTAATCATTTTCGAAATAGATAAAATCCAGTGCATAATTATAGTCTAGAAATTATCAAAATGCATTTTATATTGTTTAAAAAAATTATGAATAAAGCATTTCATAAAAGTTTCACTCTAGCATGACTTTGAAATTTTTTAAATTATTTAAAAATTACTTCTCAAGAACTGTCGAAAATCTCCTTCGAAAATTATTTGAACGTCAAATATTAACTGGAACCGTCACCTTTCCGCTCTCCGGAGAGAAAATAAAGAATGAAGTTGTGGCTTGAACAAAGTTTATATAGTGTAAGTCGGAGAAAATATATGGCGTCCTCTTTAATTCAAGTAATGCTACTTAAATGAAATCAGTTTATGTAAAATAGAATTTCCGCTAGAGATTTAATTTCGATAAAATGGAGGAAGAAGAACAAGGCATCGCTTTCGCTTAAAATTTCTTTAATTATGCTGAGGTAATCTTTTAGAAGTATTGAAAATTTAATTAATGAAGATTCTTAGTGTCAGCCTGTTCAATTATTTAAGAAGCCTTTATTCTCCTTTGCGGTTAAATAGATAAACAGGAAGGTATTGTACCCCAGGATGTAACTTTGCAATATTTAAAACAAAGAACTTTCGATATAAATTTAAAATAAAAATACTTTCGTAGCTTATTTATTAATCGTGGGATAGTATAATTTTAACGTTTTCTGATTTTGTATGCATAGGATTTTCTGTTTTAGAGTGAAAAATGGGTTTTAGTGAATTCATTTTTAAGTTTTATGTATCTGATTTTAAAAAAGATAAGGATTAATTATTATCTTCGATCGATGTTTGAAAAGATCTGACATAATGTTTAAATTTTTATGAACAGGAGTGAATATTAATTTAATATTTTTGAATTTAACATTTCCAACTTATTGAAATTGTTAAAACAGTAGTAATAGAAAATGAAATTAGTAGAAAATTGTTATAGATATAATAACTTTTGATCAATATCCAGCCCTTTTTATTTGATGACTTTGTTTTAGACAAACAGTAATGACATACCTTTCCATATACATTAAAAATTGTTTACCTTAAAGTAAACATTAGTTCTTGTCTTAAATTCTGATTGAATGATTTAATCACGGTAAAGAAATAAATCATTAATCAGCTGTTCAGATGATTTGCATACAGCAATTGAACACTAATTGATATGTAAATTGAAATCTAATATGAAACCTTACATATAATTTGGATGCTTTGAAGATTTTTACTTGTAAATGGGCTAGTTCTATGATGATGACTAAATGCAATGATACTCTTTAAACATTTTTTAATGTTCTTTCATACACATGATAATATACAAATTTGAAAACTTTTTATACGAGGAAAGCAGAAAGCAAAAGATCTCGCTTAAAATTATGTAAATGGAACAAATAAACATTTTATTAGTAAGATATGTTCTAACTCCGTATTTGGCTATCGACAAATATTCTATGAGAAAAAAATTAATTCAATTAATATTAGATTTTCTGCACTTTTCATATTTCCTCAAGCAGAAACAACGCTTGTACTGTCAGAAAATCTATATTTCTATAAATTTATGATATGCATCAATGAAGCTATGAGTTAGCAAGGATTTAAATTGTTCTAGTTTTTCCCTTCAAAATTGTAAATTTAGTTAAATAAGCTCACATTTGTTGATATTGCTGTACATAAAACTAGATTATGTAATGACCAATTAACTTAAGAAGTTTTACGCGTACTCCTGTACTATAGCAGTTGAATATAATAGAATAATTTTAAATTGGTACAAGAAAGGGATACGATAATAAAGGGAAATGAATGCAAATAATTTTGTGAAATTTCATTTTGAACGGAACTAGTACAATACTTGCCTATTATTTTATTACAGTTGTCATCTTAGGAAATTATTCAAAATGCATCGTTTAAATATTGTCAAGGTATCGGACTCAACATACAACACATTATTAAGACAATCACCGTGAAAGTCTCATGCATGTTAAATATTTAATCGAATCCAATGGTATAACGTTGGTGAGTTATGATTATTGTAGCATCGATATCGACTGCGCTATTTGATTGCGGATTAAAAATTTTGAAATGATCGGTTGGAGTTTGGTCAGTATAAATACGGAATTGGAAAAATATCTCAACCAACGCATAGCCTGGTAAGAAGTAACGTCATTTTCACCTTCAGAAAATCAAGAATTTGATAATAGACCAGACCGAAGAATGTCGTCTTCACCTAAGATGCCTAGCGTAGGTTGTGGTTGAAATGTCCTCCATTTGTATTACCTCTTGGGGGCCAAGTCAAGCCTTTTCTGGGTTCTTATTTCTTAAATCTGAAGATTCAACTTCTTTAAATATTCCATTGATTAATCAATTCCTCTTTCCTCAATCTGAGTTAAATACAATTAGTATATAGCTCCAAAATTTATTGCCATTATCTGCTTAACTTAACCATTAAGCATTTCAGCATGGCCATACAATGTTTCATCTGCCAATATTCAACAATTAGACTATATACTATAATTAATATAACTAAAGATTGAAAATAAAGTATATGTCAAATGTATTATTAAAGCTTCATTGTGACTTTTAGTTTAAAAAAAATAAATAAATAAAAAGATAATGAATGGAAAATCCATGAAAATAATTTTTCATGTTCAAACATAAGAAGAAATATATTTTTAGTTTTGAAAGATTAAAATCTAATGTCAATTTTAGCCAAAATAATGGTAATTTCTAGCCTTTCAATTAATTATATACATACTTAATGTAAATCAGGTTTGTTTGTCGCTTTGTGCTTACTAATTTCCCATGACACACAAGAAATAATTTCAGCCGCACTTGTAGCTTAAATTGGATTGCGAAACACTTCTGTCACCAGCCCACCATCAACGCTTTTGAGGTTGATGAAAGAAGCTTTATAATAAAGCATAACCACTTTTGAGTGTTAGATTGCCTTAAAAATCTGGAAACAGTTATTTCACCAAGAATGCTTTTCGATTATATATTTATTATTTTATTGTACTAGTTCAACAAATTTCGATAAAATTATGAAATGCCTTACTTGTAAATTTTATACGGAAGTATTACTTACAAAGAACTCTCAAAATGAAGGTCTCGTGAACAGTCCTTCTCAGCACATGATTGGTAGCTTGGCAAGTATAGGAACTCATGTCATCGGCGGAAGTGACGTTGAATCTCACCCTGTTGCGCGTACTTTTTCCACCATGAGAAGAATCCACCACCCCATCATGCTGCCCCGTGATGGACTCGCCATCTTTCCACCAAAGAATAGTTGATTCTGGATTGCTGCTCGCGGTTTCACATGTTAGCGTCACCTGCAGAAAAAAATTGGAAGTAAATTTACCTTTGGAAAAGGTAGCTTGCATCGTGTTTCTTGTATGCAATCTATAAAGACGATTATAGTTTGCTGTAGAAATGACAGATTCCATGCCAGATCTGTAGACACATATTTTTAACAAACTTACTGATTATTTATTAATAAGTTAGCCCCCTTTAGAGAAACGCTGGTATTCTCGAAGTGGATTCTAAACTTAGTTAGAGATACTAGCTTAAAAAGAAGAATTTCTGAAGAATAATTAATGATCATAATGTAAGTTTGAACAGGCAATATGTTTTTGGTTTCTATGAATATATTGAGTTGTAAAAAGTAGATATTACTTTCTTGCCAATTAATAAATATATACATATATACAAAATATTTAAGATAAATGAAAACAATCAAAAAAGTTCCTTGATAAATAATATATTATTTGTTGATTGCTGGCCTAAAAACCGTACAGAATTACGTAGACATTTTCTGTAATCTGGAAAAGCCCGCGGCATCCTCTAAATAAGACTTTTTCGATACAAAATAGTGCAGACTATCTAACGATGATGTTAATGATATAATGCTAATAATTGACCATTTTAGATAATCCTTACATAAAATATATTTAGTAATCAGTCTAATCTAATATATATATCCAATTAATCAATGAAATTTATTAATGATTCCATACATAATTACATATCCATAACATAAATATACTTTGCAATTTATCTAATTCAACTTTAATTACATTATTTTAAATAAAAATCCTTATAATTGTTAAAAATAATTTTGATTTAAGTTTAATTTATATAAAATTATTTTATTGTAAATGAATAATTCAACTTTATAATTAATATATAATAGTTTGATAATAAATTGTTTGAATATCGTTATAAGTAATTTGCCATTTAGTTTTTATTAATAATAAAAGAATAAGAGTATACATTCTTTAATGGAGCAATTTATAATAGTTAAATGTTTGTTAATTAAATATTCTTTTTTTTAAATTATATAAATATCGTAGAATACTATATTGAAAAGAATTAATTAGCAAACAATAAAGCTTAGTTTTAAAAGTTAAAAATGTTAAATATTTAACATCAATTTACCGTTTTAAAGTTCACATCTCTTTTTAACGTCGCAACTGTAAGCAAATTTACTTAAATTGTAAAATGAAAGAATTGTGTAATCTATTGCTAAAAGAAAAATACTTTATCTCAAATAATTTTTTCGTTTATTATTCACTTAGTTATTCTTGAATGAATAACTTCTATAAAAATAGAAAAAAACAGTTTTTTCTCTGCTGCACCTTGTGCATTGAAAAATTATTGAACATTTTAAGAGGATTTTACAGGAAAAAGAACCATGTTGTGGATTCAAATTTAGGCTTTCAAAACTAAGTTTTTAAAGAAAAATAAGTACGCAAAGTGATATATATATATAGCTCATTACATTAAGATGTTAACACAATCAACAAGAAAATGAGAAAATTTTATGTAAATATTAGAAGATGATAAAAAATTAATAAATTTGAGTGATTTTATATTCTTCACAAACATTTACTGTTCATTTCAAAAATAAGTAAATCTTTAAAATCAATTTTCCTATGCATTAATTTGTGAAGAGTTATTATTTATTCATGTAATGAATAATTAATATTTCCTTTTTGTACATTTACATTCAATTGACTTAAAAATATTCTGGCCTCTGTAATCCGAAAGCAAACGCTATCAGCATTGATTCTCAACTTAAACAGTCAATAAAGAACATTTTATATGAAAGAGAAAATTGTGTGTGTGTTTCTTTTATTACAATTGATTTAATATTACCGCACGTGCATTAAATTAAACTATGCTCAATGACCCAAATTTCATTGGATGAATGTGAGTTTAATTGAAATTTCACTTTTACAAACACAAAGAAAAGAGGTGTTGCATTTCCACTTTTTACCTCTTTGTTTTATTTTGTATTTATTTTATGGTTAGTTTGAGGATATTTTAATTTTGAATCTTATTCAAGCCACACATCCAAACTTTTTTTTTTTTTTACAAGAAAGTGATTTTTTTAATGATCAACATAGATAATAAACAGCTACATAAAATACAGTTTTGGACGGTATCCCGAATTGTAAAATGAAGCCTATTTTAAAATAAACTTGATGTTTACCGGGAGATTAGAGCGGATGACTGATTTTTTTTTAAAATTTAATTTAATGTGATACATTTATTAATCAAATTCGAAATAAATAAATTTTTTTACGATGTTAAACCTTTAACATTATGTAACAGTTGATAGAAAAAGGTTCAAAAGTACTCATATCAGCGACATTATAAGGATATTTTTTGCGTAATTTTATAAATAAGTATTAAAGTGAGGTTTCGTTGTGGCCAGGATCGTTCTCAGTGGAGTAGAAGGCACCGAGTTCTTGAGCAGGTGGCGCGTCTATTTCTTGTATGCATGTCTCTCGCGCTACTGATTTTCCCAAACTGCCTTCCCTGTGTCACATGAATAGGACTCACTCCCTACTCAAGTTTCCTGGAAGAGCAGGATGCAGCGGATATTCAAATGGCTTATAACAGCTTTATGCTTAAGTGGTGTCTAATAACTATTATATTAATTAAAATTATCCGAAATATAAATCTGAAATTAACTTCAAAACAATTGTAGGGATTAAAATGCACTTAAAAGAGGAATGTTTTCCAACCTTCAAAGGTTAATATTTAACACGGAATATAGAGACAAATAACATCTTCTTACGACCTCTGGTAAGAAAACTAATGAAATGACATTTAACTTGATTCCATGTTAAAGATTAATATTCAGCTTTTATATATAGTATAAATAACAAATTTATAAAAAACTTATGTAACATATTCCCTGCTTTATTCAATTAGACTGAATTAATGCCGAAACAATGCATCAGTTTGCTTCTTGTCAAAGTAGCCTGAGGTCAAGAAAAAAAATGTATGGCACTAGAATTTTCCTTCTCTTTAAACATTCCTATGGTGTGTTTTTTCAAATTTAATGATTATATTTTGATAAAGTTTTGTTTTTATGAAGTCAGTGCTCTACGCTTTTCTCAATATGCGTCTGATTAGAAATATTAGTTTGGGGAAAAAGAAATCCATTATTTGTACGTGAACTTTTTGTAACTTCTTTCAGATTTTCTTTGTAAAAAGGTTTAAAACAGTTTTCATGTAGATTTTTAGGTCTTGTGCGAAGCTACGACTGCTGACATGTGGTCAAGTTTGAAAATTTTTGATATTTTATAGACATTCTCGACGATGTTGAATCCATGTGAGGAGCATCTTTAGCATCAAGAATACCCAAACGGAATAGACGAAACCAAAATTGTACGTAACTGGTTATTACAGTCTTATATAGGACGATAAGCACCTTTCACAATTTTAGCCACTTGGTTAGCATTTTCGCCATTATAAAAGAAAAACTAAAATGTATCGAATTTTCTGTTTGTTGTCTTCTATTTTTAAAAGCTTTTACTCATAACTGAATTAATCAAACAAAAAACCGCAAGAGAATATTTTAGTGTCCAATGTCATCTTTCAATTGAGCATAAATTTGAAATCGTTTGATAGATACCTCACGAGATAGCTATCACTACAGATGTCAACCGAAAAAATCATGGATTACTTTTCCCCAACCTAATACACTGAAATGCTGATTAAAATAATCATGATTTCAGTAATTCATAAATTCGTAATTAAAATTATTTTCAAGCACCAAGCACATCTTATATGGCTAGCCAATTAACATTACTTCACATATCTATCTACATATGTTTTTAGTGAAAAATTGCGTTTTGAACAATTTAAATAATAACTATCTTCATTTTTCGTAATCGTAATTTTTTTCCTGAAAGATAGATGCACATTTTTTTCTGAAAGCTACAGCTTATGAGATAGTTAGTGTCAATTCGCTTGTTTTATATAAAACTAATATTTTTGAGTTTTCAATTTTGTTTATTTTTTTAAATTTTAGTTTATATAATTTAATTCATTTTGACTAAAATACTTTTATTTTAACTCTGCTAATTATTTAAGTCAAAATTATTTCTATATTTATTTCAACTTATACTAAAATACTTTTCAATTAAAGTAAAATATGACTTTAAAAATATTATAGAACTTAAAGATCAACTGACTATGTCACAGTCTAAAATATATTATATGCACCATGCCCTAAATTAAGATCCATTATATGTATTATATAGCATACGATAAAATGTAGACGTGATACATTGAATAAGAGATCCCTCGAATGTTTTTGCAGCTCACACATTGCGAGTTATAAGCCACACATATTAAATGGAAATTAAAATGGAAAATTTAAATGGAAAATTTACATTTTTGGTATTAGAAATAGATCTATATTTGTTTTTATTGTTGTCTGAATTTCAGCTTTTGTAGAACATTGTTTCTTTAAAATTGATTGTTTCTGTTATGTATGGCTCATATTTATTGCTAATTACTTAAATTTATTGCTTACGAGCTCTAGAAATGAATTAATCACTATCTTAAGTAGTTAACTTTATTTGTTGAAAAAATGCTTTTATCATTATCTTAATCATAATAATTATCTTAATTAATCTAAGGTAATGGTTTGAAATGTATGTGATTTTACTTAAAATTAATTATTTAAAATTCTATAACTATTTTTAATTAATTTAAGTAAATAACTAATCTTAACTAATTTTAAGTGATTTTACTTAAAATTAATCACATAAAATTCTAACGGGCAATTCCTGCAAAAGAAAAAAATTCTGTTACATCCTACACTTTTATTTCATATTTTATTACATATCGGTCGTGTTTTCTGTTAATAAAACAAGTGTGTTATTCTAAATTTTGCCTTATTCTTCTAATTGGTGGTCGTATTCACAGGAATGGCAGGACATATCGTCTTCCAAAGTTATTTATTTGCTCTCATTAGTTGTTGTCATGGAGATCACTATTTTTGCTTTTACGAAAACTTGCAAAGGAAGATAAAAGGACAAAAAGTTGCCCTGAGCTGTGCATACAATTGCATAGCTTCCTATTTCTCAAAAAGAAGGGAAAAGAATTACTTTTCTTCAAACTCTCATTTTGGGAAGATTCTTTAAGAGTTAACTTTTCTTCGTCGAAATCATTCTCAGATATAGCAAAGAAACTATTTTTGTTTTTTTCACATCTTTGTTTTGTATGAACGGTACTCTGTTATTACTTTTAAAAATGAGAACCATTGCACTTTGCTATCTTTCCATTAGAAATTCAAATGAAAATGACCAATGAAAAAAATCCAGATGACTACGCTTCGAAAGTTATAAAAGAACAAAAAATATCCTAACCTTATACCAAATAAATTAATAACGGAAAATGTTTTTGAATTCTAAAAATATATGAAAAAATATCTTTTTTGAAGTTTAAATTTTCTTTTCTAATTTAAATTATTAGTAATTTTTTGTATTCATTGCTAAGTATCTCCAATGATTAGCGTGCATGACGATGGATGGGGAGGTCCTGGGTTCGAATCCCGGTTCGGGCATCGATGTACTTTCTCTCTATTCTGTCTTTATCCTTTCCTTGTATAAAAGGCTTGTGAATAGTTTCCTACCAAGTACCTATGGCATGTGTGAACTGAGGAAGTCTGTGTCCACACCAAATTACGGTTCAGTTGGAAAAATGGAGCACGCCATACATTAACTAGCAGCAGTTTATTATCACTTCGATTGTATAGATATTTTGATGGCAATGTACTGTCTCAGACATTAATGCTGGTGCAAGACTTGCATTCAAGTTTACAAAGCTCTATTTTTGAGCTCGTATAAGGATGAACTGCTATTAACAGTACATTGCAATAAAGTAGAAAGAAACAAAAAAAAAATATTGTTGGTGCTTTTCCATTTCAAGTAAACACATGACAAAGTCGCTACATGATACTAACCTAAATAAAATATGAATAGTAGGAACTATTTTCATTACATTTTAAGCCTTTTACGTTTAACGAAAACATTAAACAATATCGAAATACTTCCAAAGTAAAATATGTTATTTCTAACAGCTATTATTTTTTTCATCTATATTTTATGTTGACGCCAAGAAAGTGGGTTAGTCAGAATTTGGACAGTGAATGTAAAATAGAAGAATACCGGGTTGTTTTGTCAACAAGGTTTTTGTTAAGGTTGTCTTTTTGCTGTCCTTTTCGCAGAATATTTCGTTTAAAAAAATTTTCATTTGTATTCCTGTCGCGCCCAAAAAGGAGATTAGACAAGAATTGTAGATTTGAAATGGAAGAGAATCATTTTGTTTAATTATTAATGTTTCCATTAAAATTGTCTTTTTGCCATATTAAAAAAAGTCGTTAAAAAAGAATTTTATGTATAATTTTTATAACTTTTAATTACATGGTATTGGAGCTGCACATTTTTTATGGAATTCCTTTAAAGTTTACAAAATATTAATGTTTGATTTGTAAGAGAAATATAGTATATAACGTTGTTCGTTTTAAACAGGAAATTACATTTTAGAATACATCCTATTAGATATTCAATTTAATAACAATTTAAAGTCCTCGCCTTTCTTTAGCCATGAATTTATTTGAAAGGAACTTGAAGTATCCCACACTCCCTTGGCGACAACTAATCTTGGCACCAGATGAAAGTGATTCTAAATTACAAGCAACTTATTTCTCACTCCAAATGAATTATTATCGGAATTAATTATGCAGGAGCGTCAAATATTCGTTTGAAATTCAGTAGCTGCTTAAATGAAATGTGGTTAAGGACTTTGATTACTACAGTGGCAAAGGCTTCTTCGTGACTTGGGTCTGCACTTCAAGTAGAATTCTTGACAGCACATTTCCTTATGTTCTACTTTCTGAAGGGTCTCAGAAGGCGTATAGTTTAACAGAATTTTGATTGCCAAAATCGGCGCTGAAAGGGCCGTAGAAAGAATTTCGAAAAAGTGGAAGAATATTTTTCGTAATATTATCGTGTAGACAAATATTACCCGAAATAGGAGTCTAATTCATTGCTATTTAAAATTAAAAATGGTATGTAGGATAAACTTTGCAGATCAAATGAAGTAATGTGTAAAAAAATCATTTATATTTAAGAAGATTGATAAGAAATTGACAGGCTTGCTTACAGTAGACATTGATATTGCATTTTTGGATAGGTATGGACAATAAATAAAGCAGTACGATCTTTTTATCTGTATAATATTTCCGCTTGTATGGCAAGCATGTATTAAAATAATAAGTGTTCAAATACTTTCAAATTAAACTTTTGATTAGTTTTAAATTGTCACTCTATTTTTAATTTTCTACTTGACAACTAACCGAGAATGTATTTCATAATTCAACTTAATTAACTGACAGCGGTTTCTGGTTTACTGTGGACCATTAGAAACACCCATATCTGAATTGGGAATGGTAAATGCGAGAGCTGAGCATTCATTGCAAGTTCAGCATGTTCAAACTCAAAATGGCCTTTGGATGTGACATGGAAGCATTACTTAGAAGTTATGATCTTACAGTTTCAAATGAGAATAACAACTAGTGACGAAACGTACAGTTATTGATAAAGTGGTGGCAGCACTTCAATAGAGCACATTGCAGATGCTCAGAAGGAAAAGGAAGGAATTGTATGATATTTTATTGCCTGTTTACATAGCCTCACATGAAGGCTATTTGAATTACATATTATCGGTTATAGACACATAAAATGAAAAAAAAAATACTGCAAAACAAGCTCTAAAGGATGTGTTTGCTTAATACTGGTTACAGTAAGAAATAAGAATTTTAAAGCAGGAGCATGTATTTAACCTTTCTGAATATAAAGATGAGATATCCAACATCATTTTTTTTTGGATCCGGCAAGACAAATTTCAAATCAATATTTGCATTTTATTATTTATGTTATATTATGTATCGATGAATGTGTTAAAAGATGTATTTATACATATAAATCTTTTAACATTTATAAGCCTGGAGGGGATACTATTAAAAAGCTAGATTCAATCACATAGATTTAGATTCTAGATTTAAACACAGATCGACCCTATGTGAATGATAATTGCATATGCAAATGGATACAGAATTAAAGTATTACCAATCAGTTAATACTATTTTATCATCTAAAACTTCTATGTATATTCTAATCTATCTTGAGCTAATAGAGAAACATAGCTAATTAATTTCATGTATTTGTTATTTTGCAAATTAATTTAATTCTTAATTAATAAAATTTATTTGTAAAGTACAGGTAAAGCATTCTTTTTTTCTAAAAGCATAATTTAATTAAGGAAAATGTTTTTTTACTTTATTTATAAACTAAATAAGTTCTATAAATGATGTATAATTATATACGCATGCCAGGAAATAATTATAGAGAAAAATTATTCATGTAAAATATCTAATTTTGCAAAATATGATTTTACTAAGCAAGAGGTATTATGCAATTTCTAAATTTCAAGTATTTACACATTGTTCTTTGAATATTAAATAGCAATGAACAAAATGATGTAATTTGGAAGAGATCGATGTCTTTGTTAAAAAATTGTGTGATTTGTTAAAAAATTTGCTTAATTTAAAAATTTTATTTATTAAATTTATACCGTAGCAGAGCTATACCACGGAATATTAATGAATTAACTTAGAGCTATGCCACACGGATTATTAATGATATATGCTAATAAATAAATCTTTTTTTGCAACTATAAGATGCATTTTCTTTCTCAATTTTATATCATTATCAAATAAACCGTCGACTACAGAATTAACGCTTTTATATTTTGGTTGTTAACCATTAAAGTAATAAAGGTTTGGATTCATATATATTAATGTGCGTGTATTCCTTCACAGTAAAATAATTTCATTTGTATCAGCTTCGCAATCCTGTGACTTCTTATCATAAATAATAACATCTTCAAAATTTAAATAATATGTTTAACTTAGATTTTTTATTCTAATTTACAAATTCGTTTATATATTCACAAAATTAAAATTTAAATTGAAAAATTGATCTATGCATCTAGATAATTTATGTTTTACATAGCTTACAATCTAAGCAAAAATATCTGAAAAATTTATGTTTTTTCCTTTATTAAGCAAGTTAGAGTTCCTTTGTTTTTCCTTTTTATCATCATAGACATAAGTGCTTAGAAATACTATAAATTACTCTCAGCATAGCACCGGAATATTGATCATTTATGCTTTTAAAAATTAGGAGCCGAAAAAAAACGTCTTGAAATTTCCTTATTGAATTCGTAAGTATTACTAGAAAAATGAATGTTTGTGCAGTATTAATTTAGCAAGAGTCAATGTTTGACTTCTGGAAAACTCAGTTTTTCGAAGGAAAATGAAAAAATAATCAAAGGCTCCTCTTATTTAAAATAACTTCTTTTAATTTCTTTGAGAGTCAATTATTTTATCCTAAGCCTTCTATATTTACTATTAAAAATGTTAATTTGGTGAGGATCAATATTCTCTTCTATTTCAATGTCTTAGAAGTTGATTTAATTAAATTTCATTGTTTAAATTTATTTTTTCTTTCTGTACATGGATTAAAATGATCAAGAACTCTGTGAGAGTCATTTTTATTTTCATGCGTAATTTTTAAGAAGATAATAATAAAAATTAATTGCTATTTAAGTATGATAACTATTCGTTTGAAATAGTTATGCAATGGATTATGAATTGAACTAAGAGACATGATTATTTTTCTATTTTATAGTTAAGATAATTTGAATGATGTGAAGGTAATTTGCATGAGGTTCTAATTTTTTTAAAGTATTTTACTGGGATGCACAATTATTTAGTGTATGGACAAAATCTAAAAATTTTAGAATGGAAATAAAATTTTTTCAACTATTAAAAGTATATTCTTCAAAATATTTAAAATTCAGCAATTTTATCGCACAACTAAAAATTACATTTAACTTCTTTATTTAATCTACACAAATATTAGCTGAACCATGTAAATATTAAAACTATTTTTTTCTCAATTACAAAAATGAAACAGTTTATATGAACAACATAGAAAAAATTACGGCTGAAGAAATATATTTTAAAGATTTAAATGAATAATATAACAGTGTTTAGTGTATGTATATAATGTATATATGCATACATATATATATATATACATTAACAATTCATTTCAGCAAGTAAAAAATGTACGAAATTTTTTAAAGATCTGCTAATGATATTTAAACAATTTACTTAATATTTAAAATATCATTTTTTAACAATATTACTTTTTCGCTCTTTTACTGGGATCACCCTAGCGTGGGGAGGGGGTAAAAGGTTAGTCATGAAGCCGTGGATACAGAGGGTTAGAAAGCTTGTCTCCATCAACTTGGAAGAATTTATTACTTTAGATATTAATACATTTTAAATTCTCTTTGTTGTTGAAACAGAGGAGTTTCGAGTGGAAGGTGTCACCCATCAGGCTTCGATATCGTCATTTGATTGCCTATTGAAACAATAAATTAGTGGAAATAGTCCTTACCAAAAACATAATGTTCTTTCACTAATAGCAATCATCAAGTGTAATATTTATTTATCTTTATGATTTCCCATTCATTTCCTGTGAATGGCGGAAATTAATGAATATATTGATAGATATTACAGAATTTTCTAGTATGAAGAAAATTTGTAGCTTCTTCTTTAGTTAGCATTTCATTACAGGCAGTTTTTAATAATACGTTGTGTAGTTGTAATGATTTTATGCAATACTTTCATTCGATTATGATAAAAATACTAAGCAGAATTAATTATTTATATTGTATTCTATAAATAAATATAAGCAACCACGTTCGTAAAGGAAAAATATGGAAAAGGTATTAATCATAATGCAGGAAGAATTGATAAAATTTAAATGATTGATACGCAAATATTAAATAAATAATTTTTCCATTTTTAAATATTTTAATTTAAATATAATATTTATTTAAGTTTCCTACCATTAATATGAATTAATTTTTTTGTCACTCTATCGCTTTTATAATGTTGATTATAAAAGCTATTTTAAATTGCAGTTTTATTCAAATACTCAATTTAGTTATATATGAGGTCAATTTAATATTAACTAATTTCATTTCTCCATCTTTCAACTATTTACTATTTAAATGTTTTATTTACTATTCATCTTAATGTTTGAATATTAATAGCTTGCTTATTTTTGGTTAAATCTAAAAGAGAAATTTGGTATGCAATTTATAAATGAAAACAATTTTCCAAGTGCAAACAAGCTATGAAATAAGCAAACACTTATTTTGATTTGACAAGAAAGGCAAGCAAACATTTAAAATTAGTCAAATATTGTCAGCAAATATTTATTCCATCTTATTTTATTAATAAGACTTCATTTTACTGAGTATTTGTGAGTAGATAAATTTTGAGAAAGGATTACTAGCATCTTTTAATGCATAATATATTTATTTTTTTTATCTTTTATATACAATTAATAGAACTAAAATCACCAGAAAAGAAAAAAATCTTTGATTTAATGAGGATTAGGTATAAATCATTGTAAAAATATATTTTTGAGAACCAGGGAGATTTATATCACTTTAATGGATTTCCAAGTTATTGTCACAAACTTGTTTGCATTTTGGTAAAATTAAAAGCATGCTGTGCATTTTTTTGCCTGTTTTTGAAGTATTGGATTTAATTTTGCACATGCATATTAAAAGAATGTTATAGATACAGTTAAGAAGAAAATGTCTAAATTAATTCAAAAGCTTTCTTTTTTAAATTTCATTACAAAAATTCTATTAGTTGTAAATTTAAAAAAAATTTAATTGTATAAATTTTGCTCCTTCTGAAATTAATAATTCAAAAATATATTTTTTGATTATTTTATATATTTTTCTATTTTGATTTTTAAAACTTCTTTCTTTTTAATAAGGTAGTTAAATTTTCCCTTTTAATATGGAATAATCCAGTGAGATTTAAATAATTTCGAGAAAATACTATTTTTACATCAAGTATAAAGGCTTAACTACTATTTTTCCTATTTATTCTTTTTTTTTTTTTTAATGTAAAAGTTACATTAAATATAAAGAATTTAAGATTTTCTTTCTGAAATCATGTCTGAGTCATTTCGGGTTTCAAAAATTCAAATTATAACAACTCATGAAGGAGTAAAATTCTGAAGCACTCACATCACATATATAAAGAAATAGATAGGGATATAGAATTTACCAAAGCTTTTCAACAATCAAGAGTACCGCATTTTGAGATGTGACTTAAAGTACTTTAATTTATGCTTTATTAAAACTTTCTAGTAATAAATATCTCGGTTTCGGAAACAAAAGTATTTATTAAGAATGACTATTTATTCAATTAACATGAAACCCATTCCATACACACATTGTAAAAAACAAAAATCACATCCAGACATCAAATTTCACATTCTCATAAGAATACGGATGCAATTTGAATTGTATTTGGGTAGTATGCTATTTGTAGCAATGTTTTTCAAAAAAATGTTCAGTATCTTTACCTCTCAAAATAATTTTAAAAAAAGTCATGTTTGATGAATATAGGGATAATTATTTTGGATAAGAATACTCTAAGAGGATGAAACAATTTGTTGAAGTAGAAGGCGGAAATCAGCAAGAGCAGTTTTGTTGACAGGTTGACCTCAGTAGTATGGAAGGATATACAACAGAGATAAGAACTGCTATTCGAGGAAAGCTAGTTTAGTCATACTATTTGGAAAATGCAATGCTTCTAAAGCATTTACCAATTGTGATTATTTACTGTCACGATCAAGAGATTCAGTGAAATTGTTACTCTTTTACTCTATGTCATGCTAGGATTTAAAATGTACTTAAAATTAAGTTGTGCCTTTTTTCCTGTTTTGTTCTAAAGTAAAATTTAACTCTTAATTTTTACTCTTAATTTTAAATTTAACTCTTAATTTTTACTTATCAAGCTATAAAATTTTAAATATTTATTTATGACAGATTTTCAATGCAATCAAAAAGCAAAGCAAAGATTTAAATGAAGAAAGTATTATTTTTTTTTTTAATTTTCGTTTTTTTATATTTTTCTCAATTACTGTTTACCTTCACAGCATTTATTTTCTAAAAAAAAGTTTCTTCATATAATTTAATGTAATCTGGAAGATTTCCAACAATCTACCAAATAGCAAAACAAACTCATTGTTCCACGGCTACTTTACTGAAACTTTAAATTTTTGAAATGAAATACAGTTTCAAACATTAAATATACTAAGCCAATTGAAAAGAAATATATCTTTAGATCAAGTATCTGATAATTTTTGAAAACATTTTTTTAAAATATTTAATTTTGAAAACAATAAAAAAGACTTAATCTAGTACAATTTTAATTGTTATAAACAAATATTCTTTATAGGATCAAGACGTTTTTAGAATTCGTCTAATATCTTACTTGCACTGAAAACATTTATAACTATATATAAATAAACTTGTACAGAAAAATATAAGCAATTTTTCTCCAATTTTCTAATTTAAAGATATTTTTTAAAAAGAAATACTTGTTAACTCAATTTCAGTATAAGTATTCCATATATTTCTATTATTTATTAAAATTTATTACTTTGAAATAATGGTAGCTGCTCAAAATGCTAATTCTGCTTAAAGTAATAAATGTGCATATCTATTTAAACACAAAGTGTGAAAATCCTTTGTAGCTACCTTAAGCTTAAATTCGTAATCCCTTTATGCAAGCATACATAATTTATCAGATAAGTATTTGGAATTTTAAGCAAATCAACTGATCTAAAACCGTTTATTATTTATTTATGTCTTGTATAGGGGCATTTACAGTTTTTTTAAAGTAAACCATGATTTTCAGTTATTTTGATAGTTAAAATGCCAAAGGCTTATTTATGACTTGAATAATGATTTAATGTAGATTTGAATAGATTTTTGACAGCGCTATTTATAAAGAAAGCGGATTTTGGTAGAGTGACACTTTTTGGAGAGATTTCATCTGGCGACAACATTTTTCTAAGAATAAAAGAGTGAAAGGCATTTCCATATGAGATTATGGTAATGGTTAGAAACTCTTGAAAGAAAGGAATAATTACATACTTGAAATATTTTGGGAACACAGATTATAAGTACTTCTTTAAAAATTTCTATATTTTATGCATGAGAATTTACGATTTGTTATCTATGAAATATAGCGATTTCAGAATATATTAGTTGTTAAGTACAGCACGCTAATGCATTTGTTTTCATTCAAGAAATTAAAAAGATATTTTTATATTTTTCATTAGAACTGATTTGTAATTAAAATTTAAAAAATGACACACATTTTTTATGAATCTGATACAGTATAAGTATATCTTATAAAATTTTGTGTGAAGAAAAACATCTTTTTCTTTTTTTTATTTAAATATCTTTGCGCCAAAATTCATTTTTTAGAATGAAAGGAATTACCCTGATTTTACAATTACTAGCAATTAATGAATTTTGAAAAAGATTGAATGAGTTACTTTCATAACCTGAAATGTAGAGTTCGGTTTCCATGACTACAAACGCTGAAATCGCGGAAATTTGTTCTGTCAAAGCTATAAAGAAATGAACTAAAGTGTAGAATTAAAAAAAAACATTTATTGCTTAAGAGTTCTGTCGAATTTGAGATTATTTTCATGTATAAAACAGAGTTTAACTTACTCATGTATAAAACAGAGTTTAACAGTTTAAAAAGTTTGAATTTTCACTAATCCATAGTGAAATTTAAATTGTTTACAAATTACATCGAAATTGTCAGAAGTAAAAAGTAAAATATATATATTGATTATTAGTCTTTTTTATTCTTTATAGAACATTTATTGACTTTAACATTGTCATAATTAGAAAATATTAAGAATACTAAATTATACAAGAAAATGCATTTATAAAGAGAACAAAAGCAGTGATAAATGTTAAAATTTCACAAAATAAAATTTAAAAATTAACGCATAGTATCTTGATTATTAAACATTCAATTATTTTACGTAATTTAATAAATAATTTCTAGTACTTATGTAAGCAATATCGTTAAAACCTCAAAATGTGAAAATTTTATTCCTGATTTTTATTATTTGTTTGGCAATATTATTTGTCTTTTTTGGACCTTGAACAACAAAACCCTACCAACCAACCAATCTTATTATTTGTTATGAGAAACAGTTAAGGAATTATCTTTTAAAGTATTTTTTGATTCCTAAGTACGTTAAGAAACATTTAAATTATTTGTTTTAGTAATTATTGTATTATATTCAAATGATTTTTAATATGAAATTTCTTTCTGAATAATAGAATAGTTGAGACTTTTTTGGATTTAACAACGATATGAAAATTTATTTTTAATAGAAACCAATAAAAGTAGTTTTTTCACAATATTAAAATATTATCTATACAAAAAGAAATTTTCTGACTTTAACATATTTTGTGAGACTTCCATTTATCAATATAGACCATTAATAAACTTACATTATAATTTGATGTAATTGTTATAAATTTAAAGTAAATAAATTAATAATAATTTGAGTGCAATATTTCACAACTAAAATGCAATTTCGAATTTTATTTCTCGAATTTATTAATTGATATTTATTTCTTTAATATATAGTAACACATATAAAATGTTTTAGAAAATATTTACGCAAGTTTAAAAATAATTATTACTATAAATGTCAATGTAATTTTTTATGTGGTAATTAAAATATAAATTAACTTTATCATCATAATTTATATTTTGATCTAACATAATCATATTTCGTATCGTAAAAAGGATAAGATTAAATTATTCTATATTGAAGTAATTAATGTTTGTATAGCGTTAATTTATCTTAAAAGAAAATAAGGATTTAACTAAGAAGAAAGAATGCCACCAGTTTCATTTCCTTCATGATTTAGGTTGCAGGCTAATTTAATAAAAAATGTTTGTTACATATAACAATATTTACTTTTATGTATTTGTTTTTTACGGAATTAATTTGGGGAATAAGGTACATAATCTATACATTAAACAATCATGTTTTCTATAAAGCCTATTATCTTATAAAATATATTAATGACTGTAATTTTACTATTTTCTCCATTAATTCAATTTAAATGAAAAACCGCTCTGTGAAATTTGATTAAGCATGTTTTATCATTTAAAAATTGAAAGCGTTGAAATAAACATGATGCGATAAATTAAATCCAAACAATCATTTTAAATTACCTTGATATAAATAATGAAATTATTCTGTATTTATTATCACCAAAATTTAATAATAAGAAAATTAAATGATTATCGTCTCTACCGCCAAAATTTGACTACTGATAGTTCATTCATAAATATTATATATATATATATATATATATATATATATATATATATATATATATATATATATATTAAGCGCACTTCTTGATTGCTTTTACTATGTGTTTATATTATCAATATAAAAGATGGTATTATATATTGCTAAATATAATTTATAATTATCTATGAAATTCTTTATTGCCTCTAAATATTTATAAATTATTGCATTTATTATCATGAATAGATAATAGAGTAATATTCTCAATAACGTTTATTTAAGGTGTAATTACTCTAACTTTTATAACAATTGATGATAAACATTATTTTTATTTTTAATGTTTCTATTTTTATGAATTATTACGAAAATACTTAATTTCAATAATATTTTTTAAATGTCGTAGTTAATATTAAAAAAAAAAGTCTATTTCTGTTATTATAATCAAAAATTATTATTATGCGATGATTTATATTTGATATTAAGCGTAATATATGCTTAATCAATTGCCTTTTTAATAATTACCTTACTCGATGATAAAATAATCGTAATTTCAATTTATTCGATTGTGATTATGGCAGTAAATTAATGTTTTTCCTATAAATTAAATTAACTTTTTCTTTAATTTTATAGATGCATGAGTTAGTCCATTTGTATTTCTATAATTGTGCCTTATTATTTAGTTAATTTTGTCAAAACATGCTCTTATTTCACATACACTGTCTAATTAGATCCTTATGTATCAGAGTCCACTTTAAACCTTTCTATTTATGAAGTAAGTTTAATTTCATTGGCATATATATCTATAACTACGAAGATACAATTTTTTCCAGCTATTTGCTTAAGTCATTTAAACATGCACTTGATTCTACTATAAATTAAATAGACATAAATGTACAAATACAAGAATGTGTATAAATATATTTGAAATGTACAATAGTATTCGAAGCATCTATTTGGCAAATCTAAATTCAAATTCAAATTTGCCTATGTGTTTGCCTATGAGTGAATTAATATTCACTTAAATGTTTTTAAATATAATGAAACTAGATTCCAAGAAAGTGGAAAATATCCGGAATTTTAATGTTCATAATATCCATTCCTCTCACGGTGGTAATTTTTTCAAAATTCTCTAATAATTATATATCACCAACAATCTTTGTATGAATGAAGAAATTCTAGAGTAACAAACTAAATCATCAAATGTAATGGAATTACTTAAAAATTTTTTTTAATAAACTGAAACAAAATAAAAATGTTTCCAATTGTTTACATGTTTACATAGATGGAGGAAGTATTTGTTGCTAAATAAACCTAAATTATACTTCTAAATTCTATAGAATATTTGTAAACATTTCTTTTTAAACAGGACTCTCTATAAATAGAAATTCGAAAAGATGTTCGTATAGAATTTAAAAAAAAAAAAAAAAAAAACAAAACAATAAAAAGCACTGTTAAACATTTAAGTTATTAAGTAATTAAGAAGTTTCCAAACTTTGCTGATTGACTAAGGAATTTGTTATTCAAAATATCTTATGTAAATAGTATTACTTACATAGATGGAATATTGGCAAGATTAGAGATACATGATTAATTCCTTTTATAAAAACTGAAACAATTTAAAATGGGGAAATTAAATGTCTAAGCTCAGGGTATTTGGCGTTATTTTCTGAAGTTGTAGGGATATAAGCTAATCTGTGTAAATAAAACTATTCTTCTTCGTGTTTACTAAATATTAGTTATGGGTGAAATTGAGAAAGTCTGCATAGAACATAATAAAATGTATATCAAGATGTGGTTTTCAAGCTTAATTGAGACATAAATTTAGTTTTATTTCAAAATTTTGATTACAGCGTACTATTTAAGTTGATTGAAACTAACTAAGTGTGAAGTTACTGATGCCACGATGCACGTCTTTCGGAAATCTACTCGCTTCAAGAACGGTGGCATGGGGTTTTTTTTCTCTCCTTTTAAAATTTTCATGTATGCGTAAGAAATAGGAGTGACGAAAAAAAATAAGCACGACACCAGATACCCTTTCTTTCTTACTTTACATACATTTTTTTAAAAAGTAAATATATTAATAATTTTCTCGATTATTGGAAATTATTCCTTTTGCTCACTGCAAAGAATGTGCTATTGTCTTTCCAAGTATACTGCAGATTGGAAAGTATTAGAACGTGAATGAAAATTATTCTATTTTAAAATAGTTTTTTAAGACAAGATCATATTTAAGTGTTCTGCAACATAATTGTGATTTGTTTGAAACCATATTTCTTAGTTCAAAACAGAGTGTTAAGTAAGATAAGTAAATAGAAAATATCGTTAGAAAAATATTTTCTCAAACACAAATTTCCCTCCAAACGTGTTTTCCTACTTGAAGTCAAGGGTTGGCGAAACTTGGTGCGCTAATCTGCTTGCAATAGTTTAAAATTCTTAAGAGATTTTATTAGAAATTTTAAAACAACCTGAACATGTATTGAAGAGGAAATTAAATTTGTAAATAAAATTATTTCAACTTATTTAATAATAAATATAATTAATATAAATCATTCCACTGGTAAATATTAGCGAGCAAACTTTATTTGTTTTCCACATATTTTATCAAACAGCTATATATCCTCATCAAACAGTTATACATCTTTATTAAACAGCTATATATCCGATATGATATCCAGTTCGAATAATGTTAAAAACTTTAGGGCCTAAAATTTTTTTATTTAAAAAATGCCACTAAAATTATCACTTGGATTTTAAAAGATAAATTTCAAACTTTGTTAATTTATAATAATTAAGTTTTAATTAATAATTAAGTTAATAATTTATAAGTTTTTGTTCTCAAAATTGTATTCCAACATCAAATTGAAGAAGATCAAGTATATCTGTGAAAAAAAATTACAGAATTAGAAAAAAACATAAGTGATTTGTTCTTATTTAATATTATACAGCGAAGGAAGAATTTTAATAATTAATTCCGCCATTTTAAAACCAAAAAAATATTAATTTTATTACAAACTATTAAATATTCCTGCAATTTTTAAATTGCTTCTTCATTTTTTACTATCACAGATTTTTTTAGTAATAAACTCTCTCTCGATAAAAATATTCAAATAAAGAAATATTTTCCAATTATTTATATATCAATGTAGACTAAAATGACTTTATAAAAAAATAGTTTAGGAACTATAAAATAATAAATCAAGTTAATTTCGCAAAAACTTTAATACTATATTAATTATTCAAATTACCTGATATTATATTTATAAATAAATACAACCAAATTTAACCAGTACTTATAAATTAAAGATATGTAAATCTCTCGAAGCCAACATTTCTCAAGTGTAATGTGATATCTAAATCTCTGCCTCAGTCTAATTTGCATAAGAAACTTTGTATTTTTTGCAACACATGTAATTTGCTTTTTTTTTTAAAGCGCAGTTAAAAAGAAAGTTCTTTTTTGAAGCTGTACATCAATTAATAATTTTTTCTATTTCTCATAATGTATAAATTAAATCTTGTTTCTAAATTTTATGAAGATTACTTTGGGATTACACGTAAAATGTTACGACTGATATTTTGTTTGAAGTTTTTGCTTTGATAGATATTTTCTTCTTTCCCCAGAGATGTTTAGGGTAAATATATTTATTTAAAAAACGGATTACATTCTTATTAAGATAATCAGGGAGTTTCTGAATATTTTTATTAATATGTTTTTATATTGAATCCTGCATTTAGTTCTCTAATGCACATATTTTATTTAATAAAATACTTAAGCATTATCAATTCTTAAAATATAAAGATCATGATTTATATAGGATTTTAAACAGTTTTTGGTATAAATTATTTAATTTCAACTGTTTCAATTTTAAAATTGATTTGATTTATTTAAGATTTAAAAAATTATTTGATTTGAGTTTTGAAATTAGCGAGGTCAACTCTGTGATTGCGTACGTTAAAAATTTTGGTATTAATAATTACATTATCAAAATCAATTGTCTTGTAATACTATAACTATACAGTGTTTGGTTGAAAAAATTCACAACATTCTAAGTGAATGTGTTCAATATTGCCGAAGGGTGCTTTACAATTTTAATATCCGTTTGATATCTGCGTGAATAGACGCCTGACGCTGGATATTTTTTTTTTGTTGTAAAGCCCTAAAAATGTAGGAAAGCAGAAAAGAGGTGCTCTGAACCTCGTCTCAAACAGAAATTTCAATAGAGGCTTCAAAACGGAGAAGTTGTCACTGAAATCCATTCACATTTTCTGGGAATAAAATGTTTTGAAAAATGTTACTGATTAGAATACCTTCAGGGAATAAGGTCTTCTATTAAATTTTAATCAAATTTGAATTAAACATCCAAGAAGCATTGCTTCAACTATGCAGCATTATAATTTGTTTCGATTTGTGTTTCTGTTGAATACATTATTTTATACAGAGCATTCAACTGCAACTAAACGATATCAAATATATTTTTATTTAATACATTTTGATTTGCGCTTCGTTTGTTATTATGAGATTTTTTTGACTATATAAACTGGAACATTTGGATACGATTTTATAATTTTAAATGAGTAAAATATACAAATATTACAACTAAAGATATCAAGAGAAGTTTTCAATTATTTATTCAAGAAATATTTGAAATTCCAAGTATAGATCTTAAGTATTCATTCAATCTAAACTCTCTGAGAAGCAATTGAAATTCATAGATAAAAATGCAAATCTGTTATATGCACTGTTTCTATCTACAAAATTATAGTTTATTTTGTAGATGTAACAAACAAAATTAAAGTTACACTTTATGCAAATACTTTAATTTTATTAAAAATTTACTGCGATGAACGGAAAGGAAGTTTAAATTATCTATATGATTTTAAAGTGTAACGCTAAATAAATGAAGGAAAATTCATTTGAGAGACAAGAAAATGAAGTTATATGCTTGAAAGTAAAAATTATGTTTGCTGCATTACATTCTGCTTTATTTTTGTTTTTCACTTCTTTGTAGAATATACAGCAAATCTTTTATTATTAATATCTGTAACAAGTAATACATGGATTTCCTTTCCATCAATGGATTCCTTGATTTGATCTGACTTCTTCAGACCTCTTGGAGATAAGCAGCAACAAGTAATACACAAAAAAAAATAATAAAAAAAAAATCAAATCAATCAAATCAAAATCAAAGTCAATTCCTATTTATGTCAACTAAGAAAAATTTTATTTATTTTTTATAAAATTTTTTATTATCCCTTTGTGAAGAAAGGGAAGATAGCTTTATTCCAATTGGTTTGTTTAGTTTAATGCTTTGATAATACATATTTTTATACTTCTACGAGATTCATTGCTAAAACATGAATATTCTACGCTGACCCTCTACCGACTTTGCCATTTCAAGGCAAATCTTTCATTTACCTATATTGTAGAAAGCCCTTTACAAATAATTTTATTTTATTTTTGTAAATTATAAAGAACTCTTTCTTTCTCTCTCTCTTATATACACACTTTTCCATCTGTCTCACAAATTTATTTCAAAACGACAAAATTGAAATTTCAAAGGAAGTAATAAACTTATTTTCGAGTAAATAAATTTAAAATTGTAAGAAATGTAAAAATAAAGTAACTGTTGATGCTAACAGATAGCGCCATTATACAATAATTTATTTTATCCAATATAAAACTAAAATCAATTAATAAATTAATATATGGAAAAATTGTATTAACATTAAGTGCCATCCTCAACAAGTTTAAAAAATTGTATTTAAGTTTGAGTGAATGAATAAAAAGTATTTTATTTACAATAGAAAATTTCACTAAGATATACATAAAGAAAATGTGAAATAATAAGTAGGAATTGATAAACATGAAAAACATGATGAAGAAGTCAATATTTTCAAATTTTTATTACAAGCACTGATTTGAAATTAATTTCTCATACATATTCCTTTACTTTTTGTACGCGAAATCCATTGTGGCTCATTTTTACGGAGGACAAAGGGATTCAGTTAATCTCAAAATTTTGTCCTCACTATATTTTCTTAAGGTATTAGATTCATAGTAGAAAATTTGTTGTCTAAACCAAAATATATGGTCACACTTGATCTAGGTCAAAATTTATCATTATAAAATTATTTTAATTATAATATTTCATTAATTATTTATCAAAATTTATGAAAAATTGAATTTCCCGTAATTTGTTCTTAAGATACATTTTTATTTATTAATTTATTTTTTTTTAAAATTAAAGTTTCGATTTTTGTAGATTGAATTTTCCTCATGTGAGTTCGATATAATTTCAGATGTCTACATTTAAATAAACATGATTTGCTTTGCCTTTTGATACCTGGATTCCTGCAAACTAATAAAAAGTATTCCTACGGTGTTTAAAATAAATGGATTCATGTTGTAAATAAATTTATTATTTCTGTTTGTTTTTCTTCATTTTTACAATCTGTTAACTTATAATTTTTGTATTTAAATGCTTAAAAATCTCATTATTATTTTGTGATTAAGTATATTTTCACATGTTATTTGAATATAGTTATTCTTTAATTTTCCCAGCTTACAAAATTTTTTTGTTGTTTATATCAATGTACAAAATTAATTGATTTCAACATTATTTCATATTTTATCGATTTAAACACGTAGGATTTCAATTCAGAAATCAATATCATATGGTGTGGATATTATATGTCAAAATTTGTAGACATTGGTAAAAAGATTTTGCCTTCGAAGCACTACATGCAAGTAGTCTTGGTTTATTTCGATTAAGCTGCAGAATCACAAAAAATTTTATTTAAATTTTTTTAAAACTAAAACCTTTTTAGAAATAATTATTGATGAATAAATGATTTCAAAAGAGATTCTTCATTTCATTTACATCTTTACCTCTTTCTCCATTGCATAAAATGTAATTTCCTCAGACTTTTATGTATATAAAAGAAAATACATGTCTTCAAACCCATATAAAATAATTGTAGATATCTTTCGGTTTTTCCATTAAATTGTTTCTTACATTGAGCACTATGTGAATGCTTTTTACGTAATATCATTCTTTTGTGTAATCATTTTATATTTCTTTTAGTTCAAAAGAATTTAATACTTTTTCAAGTTATTGTTCTCTCTAGATGAAACTTTAAAAGCGTTATTTTTATGCCTGAATAAAGAACTTTTTAAACTGTTCTTAAGTATCTAGTAACACATTCTTTCTTTAAAAGCGAATGTGTTTCTCAATAAAAATAATTTATCGTATGTAATGAAAAGCTTTTTAAGTTTCAGAAAGATTTAGTTTTATAATATATTCAATTTAATTTGTTATTGTTAAACATTTTCCACTAGAATTGTTAATTAACAATAGTCATACACTGCAAGACATTAAAAATTTGCACTATTAATGACAACAAATAACAAAATTGTTACTTATTGTATAATTATGCTGGAAATATTATTCTGGATTACCTGAAAATAACAAGTGATTAAATTTTCATGAAGTGTACAATTGCAAATTTTGAAAATAAATACCCAGTATAAATACCTCTGGATGCAATAACAGTATTTATAAATATAGAAATTCGATGTCATGTACGTATGAACTGCCAATTATATTGAAGCACGGTACCACACTGCATCCACAAAAGGAGTGACGTGCGAGGGTAAATCATCTAATTAGTGATTATCAATCACTAATTACTTAACATTTGGCTATTGATTGCTAATCACAACGAATTAGTGGTTAACAATCCCTAACCAAATCTTTTTTGTTAGTGAATGGTTTGGAGAATATTCTTGCCATTGAAGTTTGATGATTTTCTTCTATAAATAG
The DNA here is from genome assembly GCA_026290005.1 of Latrodectus geometricus. Classification (NCBI taxonomy): domain Eukaryota; kingdom Metazoa; phylum Arthropoda; class Arachnida; order Araneae; family Theridiidae; genus Latrodectus; species Latrodectus geometricus. The sequence continues at coordinate 28,689 of JAPDSC010005841.1, forward strand.
GGTATGTTGAATACCGAAATATTCGGTTATACATTATCCTGTTTAAAGTGACTTTAAAAAGACTAAATTAAAATTTGAAGCAACTGGCTTCAAATCTACAGAAATGTAATGGCCACTATTCAAAGTACCATAATTGAGAAAAAGAGGGGAAAAAACCCCGGTGCAGTGATATCCCTTCCAAATAATCCGAGGAATCGACCAACATGACGTTCTTTATTGAAACGTGTGTCTTCCTTTTTGTCATCAAATAAGGATACCACCACCATGTTGTTATAATCATAACAAGGATTCGCCTGAAAACACGGGCTCCAGTCATTCCTGCATCCAAGTTCATCGTTGATCAATCCATTGGAGGCGTTTCTATCTGCGGGGTAGCGTCAAGAGTAGGTAAAACCATGAGCACAGTGATATCCGTACTGCTATAATTTTCCCAGCAGTACGGAACAGTACCTGTAATCCGTACTGCTGGGAAAATCATCAAATTATTCGTGCAGATGCTTGTCGTCTTGCAAACAACTCTTCTTCCTAACTCGTAATGTTCTTGTACAATCCAATAAGACCCTGCAGGTAACATGTTTGCTTGTTTCTAATTGTTAGTGATATAGTAGATCACTAAAATCTAAAATGACGTTGTAAATGGTAATCCTAATCTCAATGATTTCAAATTCTGTAGACTTTTATGTTATCTCGACAGAACAAGATGAACTGTCATTGGAAATTAATTAAAGTCAGAAATATAAAGAATTACTTCTCCAGACACAAGGTATTTTAACAAATTTTTACTAAGTATGAATGTTAAAATGCAATGTATTTGAGAAATCTGTTGCATAATTAAAAGATCTGCTGGGAAGTAGATAATACCTGCTAAATAAAATGAAAAGCTAAGCATTTGTATACCATAATATCATTTTTCTTTTATCAATATTTGAGATACGTATGTGATGCTTTCTTGGTTTGGCAAGTTCAAGGGGCAACAGTGCAATTTTATTTTACAATTTTCTAACATTAAATAAGAACAATTAATGCTATAAGGATGTGAGTTAATTTTTCATAATACATATTTTTATGATATTTCTTTTCATTATTGTGTAGGAGGCTATTGTATTAGATATTATATTTTTGATATCTTTTTGAATTTTATCCATTTATGAATTTTCAATATTTCGGGGAAGTTTCAAGATCAATAAAAAAAATTCATCCCATAGAAAATCCTATTTACAATAAATAAAATGATAATTTTTAAGGTTATTATCTCATATATTTATATAGCAAATATCCAGTTACAAAGACTCCTTATGTTTAAAATTAATTAGAGAAACAGGTCTTGAAATAATTGACTAATTACGTAATGTATACCCCAATATAAAAGGCGTTCATATCTGTTTTAAAAAAGATTTAGAATATATAAATTATATTAATAATCGAAGCGAGAAAATATTTATTTAAATTTTAAAAACCCATAATGTGGTTAAGGAATATTTGCTAAAATTATATTTTCACGGGGCATCTTTTTCCTTTCGATATTTGAATAAAAGATTTTTTTCGAAAAGTTGTTGCCAAGTCTCTTTCCTCAAGGTGACAGATAATTTATTTTTCTCCCCCAAAGTCTGCTATGAATCCTTAATAAAATATGTTTTAAAATAAATGTTTCACCAGGGGGTTGGTGTTGATTGCATTTAATTAATGTTTTAAATTTCTATTCATATATTTCGAAATTATTTTCTATAACGGATAATAGTAAACCTGCATAATTAATTAAACTAAACTTGCGTACTTTTTTTGACCAAAGGAACTTATATGCTCAAAATAAGGCCACTTGAATCAATCTGGAATAAGGCAGAGTAAATTGTGGGAAACCCAGAAGTTGTTGAGGATAGCAATGAATTGAAAATTACTTTCTTCTGTTGAAGTTTATTTAATGAGCATATTCTAAATATATGGCTACGCTTCATTATGCACCAATTAATAAAGACAAACTGGTTTTTCTCCTTCTTGTTCTCGACTAAATGTATTGCATTTCTCATTACACCACTGTAGGCAGTTAGTTATTTCCCCTCAACAGTTTATAATTTTAATTTCCACCTCGAAATGGAAGTTCATAAACTTATGAACTGTCGTGTTCCTCTAAAGAGGATTCATTGTTCGTTATGGTTCAAAATCCACATTAAGTCGTTAATATTCATCAAATTAGATCCTGTAAGCAAAAAATATGGTAAAGTATAGAAATATTTATTTTGAAACTAACATTATTTATTTGGAAGATAAATTACCTCAAAAACTCAAAATAGAAGTTTTAACCTATGTTTTTCTTAAGAAAAATATGGCGTTTATATTGCTATACAGAGAAAATGTAAATTTTTGGATGCTTTAAATTCTGAAAATGTGCTTATTTTGTTGATAATATGGAAATGATACTTCAAAGTATATACATACACACACTGTGATTTCTCTTCTTGATTTAATTACGTATGAATTTTGCAATTTTAAAACTGACAAAAACAAAACAAATGAATACTATAACTTCAAATTTGATATCAGAATTAAAGTTACAAACAAACGGAGGTATATTTTGGAGAAAAATTTAAGTTTTAAAATTTATATTTACACAAGTGATTTTGGTTATAAAATTAAAGAAAAATTCATTTTTAATGAAAATTAGATGCAAGTTTCAGTAAATAATTACATTTCAAGTTTAATACTCAACGTTAAAAATACTTTGTAACGAACTTGATCTTGTTTGTGTGTATTTTTAGAGATAATTAAAAAAAGAAAGCAAAGTACATATATTATTTTTTTCTTGAGATAAGTATTCTAAAATTAAATTTAACTTATTCGCTTCAAGGAAAGTTTGAGCTATATTAAGAAATTTGATGAAGATTCCTTTTCTTCTTCTGTTATTTAAAACCTTTTTTTTTAGGATTCTTCATTTTTTGTCAAATGGGGAATTTTGTTGGTAGAAATGCGGGAAAAAAGGAAAAGCTCTTTTAATTATTTTCTCTTTTTTTTCTTTAAAAAAATGTAATAAATATAGCTTGGTTATTAATTTTTATTTTATTTTTTGAGTTAATAAAAACAATATAATATATTAGATACAGCTGAACTAATTCTATTTTTAACTTATTTTGTACAGCTGGTATGGATATTTTTAATAACTTTAAATAACTATTCAGGAAATTTGTAATTTATTTTTTATAATCAAATTGGATTAGTTTGTTTCAGAACGATATTATTTAATTTAAACAGGTATATAATAGTCATGATTAATATATCTATTGTTTTAAAAATTTTTTCATAGTTGTCAGTTTATAAATATCTTAAGAACATTAATTATTTTTAAATTTTTTATTTAAATCAAGATACACACGACAATTTTTAAGTCCCGGTAAAGTCTTTTGAAAGAAAAAAGTTTCCTTTTGTTCAATTCCAAGTGAATTTGATACTAACAATATTGATATTATCAAGGTTTATATGTAATATTACAGATGAACAATATATTTAGAAGTCTATCTTAAGAATTCAAAAATAATTTAACATACCAATTCTGGTCAGTTGGTTAATATTGGATTTTGGGTTGATTATCTGTAATTCTTTGTGCATAAGAAACACAAGAGGATTAAAACACATACTCGACACATACACAACTTATTAATTGTTCAATTGAAGGTTATTTTAGGGAAAAGGTTTCTAATGGATAGATTCTTTTAAATGATTACGATTCATGCATTCAAATATCAAATATATGTTAATATCTTAAAACAGACTATCATAATTCATCAAATATACCATATAGTATCAATAAATAAAGCATATATTGGCAATGCATTTTATCAGGGAATCAGCCTAGACTTTCTAGATTTTTTGAATATTTTGAAATAAACTGCAAAAATCTTCAAAATATAAGATTAAGATTTATTTAAGGAATTTTTATGTACTAAGGTCAAAATTTGAAAATAATTTAAAAAATAATCATAACTTTTCATACATACATTAAAATGTTTAAATAAAATCAACAGCACATTTATTTAGATTCAATATTTAAATTTTTCATTGACTTGAATTTTTACTTTTGGATTGTACTAATACATATTTGAGTGAATAAAGAATTCATTGGATTCGTTTCATCCTGAAGAATGTATTTTTAATTACTAATGATTTCATAAGATTTTAATATTTGTAAGCATTTAAAGTTCCTTATAATAATTTATAGAAGTGAGTTGCTGATCTGGTAATTGAAAGCCAGCGAATTGGTTTCAATTCCATTACTCAAAAGTATAACTTACATTATATAAGTCTATCTTTTTAGTAATTAAGAATCTAGTTTAAAAATAGGTTCTAGAATAAGTTTTCGTGCTGAAAATGAGGAAAGAAAACCAAACCAAACTGGGTACCATTTCTCCTAAGCAAAATCGATGGATCCCCTTGTTAAGCCATCAAAAATCTCTTCTTCAAAATTTCAAATAAAAATTTAAAGGAATACAACAATTTTTAGCATTTATATTGAAACAATTCATATTTTTTTCATTTTCAACTACATAAAAACTTTTTACCAAATGCCCACGTTAAAGATTTGCCTCAGCACATTTTTATAATAGGAGAAATATTTCTCATAGAAACAAAATTTAAATGTCTCTCTAAAAATGTTATTGATTCCAAAACATTAATTTTTTTAAATTTATTTCTTTATGCTAATCTTAAATATTTAATAAAACTCACAGTCAATATCACGGGGTTAAAAGTTCTTAAATACTTTTTATTTATAAAACGTTGAAGAACATTTATAAATTGCAAATAATTAAAGATTATACATATGTAGTATCAAAGTATACGCATGAATATTCTAGAATCATATCAGATGTTATATATAACTTATCACATATATAAACGAGATATTGTTCTAATCATTATTTTCACATAGAATAAAAAGAAGACTTACTGAATCGCCGGCTTTTGGCTTTCTTGGTTTCAACTTGATTGACACTGAAGAAGGGGCAACTGAAATATATATATAATTTATAAGATATATATATAGTAAATGTGTTAACGAATAAAAAATTCATTTAAAAGTCAAGTATTCATATTAGGTTTCACATTTTATTTTTAATAAAATTTTACAAATCTTCTTTAAATGTGAAAAAGTTTATTTCCTAAATTAACAATCATGAGTAGCTCAATTGTTTTTATATATGTTAAATATACTTCGTAAAGGAAATAAAAGTCTAGTAATGAAATTCAGTTTTCTTAATACCTGCTTAAACTTTTTTAAATGTAAAATATAAGTATTTTGTCACACGTTAACAATTAATTCTAATGATAAAGGAATAATTTCCGGATTCAAATTTCCTTTCCAATCTAAATTAATATCTAGCTTTAATGATTCCTCTTTTACAATAATGATTTGTATAATAAACTTTATTTTTAGAACTAAAAAAATTAATTTTGTCTTATATTCAGTGTAAAGAAATACGAAAAAAAGTTCATTTAATAATCATTACTCAGGTGGGGGAGGAAGCGGTGACATTTTGCTTTGGGGAACGAGAAAAAAATTAAGTAATTACTGATTTATTTTAAAAAAAATTTTTCTAGTTTATCCGAATAAAAAGCGTTCGATTTGACAGTTTTCAGGTTGTGATTTCTGAGGGAAATAAAGATTTTTTGCATGATTTTTTTCAAAATGTTGAGTGTTATGAGTGTAATATGCATATTTTATCATCGGAAATTGTTAGAAATATTATTCATGTTTTTAAATATTTTAAATATTATATACAAAGCTTGTTTCTCATGAATTATTCATTTCATTAATTCAATATTTTTGTTTTTTAATTAAAAATAAAAATTCTTTAATTTAGAAGATTGAAGCTATTGTTGAAATTTAGAGATATTTTTTTTCAACTTGGTATTATCGATTTTATATTTAAGAGTTGCTTCTGTAAATAAAGTAATAAAATTTAGATTTGCTGCTCATTATGACCATAGGCTGATTTTCTAGATGTATCAAACATATAGTTCAGAAAAGTGTTTAAATTATGTTAATATTCACTAATTTACTTTCACATTATTTCTAAATAGCTAAATTAAAATCGGTATGTAATGGGTTGTTTTAATTTCCCACTTTGCGTGACACTCGTATTACACATTGAGGCATTATTATTTAAAAATAGAGGTCATGAACTTACAGTAGACTGAGGGTGTTATGGTGGCGGAGAGTGGTTTGTTCAGTGCGCTGTTTGTAGCTTCGCAGCGATAGACGGCCCCGTTGTCACTGGAGTCCACTCTCACCACTAAGTCGCTGCTCGTTCCAGCAGTTGTGCTCTTCTCCACTGCCCTGATCTGCACAAAAGAATTACAACAGGAAATTGAAATGAATATTGAAATTTGTTGAAGCAATGTTGAAAACTGTAGAGTTCCATTAGATACTCTTCGTTGCTCTGACTCAGTGTTTAGAAACCTAAACAATTCAATTAGTTATTTAAAAATAATCAGTACTTAAATTATACTTTAAATAAATAACTTGGCAATTATTATTTATTAGAAGTTCAGGCTATTGTATTGAAGATAACAGTTGTTTATTTTCAGGTAGAAAATTGGAATTTATATATGATTTTTTAAATATTATTTGGTTTTTTAAAGTACATAATACAAGTACAAGAAAATATTTGTGCTAAATTCTACGCAATTCAATGAAACGAATGTAGAAATGGGTTTAGCTTAACGAAATACTTATTTTCGGGGTTCTGAAATTATAGTTAGTTATTATAAATCTACAACTCTGAAAATATCCAAAATTAAAGATAATTAATAAATTATATAATTACAAAAATTAACTTCCCTAATATATATATATACAGGGAAGTTAATTTTTGTAATTATATAAAGGACTAAAATAAATAGTTGCAATGTATAATTATTCAGAGACCAATCGTAGTTTCAATTGTTTACTTGTGTTGGTTTAAGTCCACATAAATTATTATTCAATTAATTTTCAAAAAATGTTAGCATCAAAAAAAAAAAAAAAAAAAAAAAAAAAAAAAAAATTAAAACTTTTAAATACAAGAGTTTCAAATTTGGAAAGAAGAATTTGAGGAGAATTCAACTTTTGGTTACACTTTGTGCAAATAAAAAGGAAACAAACAAAAGGAAAGTCTTATAAGATTTTATTAAATACAGTCTTTAGAACGAAATACAAACATATTTATCCATGTTATAACTTTAAATTGAGGTCTGAGCTCAAAGTTATTTGTAATTCATCATACTTCACTCATCTTGTAGTTCCAATTTTTGATCCACGGACTTACAATGCCACTTTAAAAATAGTGGTGCTCTTTATTAAAAGTTTTTGCATAGAAAATATATAGTTAAAATATGCTTAATAAGGAGATCCATTATAATGTACTTTATTTTTATGAATGTAGTAAAAGTACTAAACGTTTTTTTTAAAATATCTGATCAACATTTGACTGGAGGCAATTGTGCTCAATGTAGTGAACAATTGAAAAAGTCTAAGTGGTTAGCGCTTTAGAGACTTTAATTCATCAGTTTATGGATTCGTTTCTTACCTATTTAAAGTAGTTGGAAATTCCCTTTGATATGTTTATTTTGATAGAATACCTTGACATATACAAAAAATGACAATAGGGATTTGAGACAATGGGCTTTGAAAAATGACAATAGGCTTTCGAAATAAACAAGCGTCTAGAAATTTCTCTCGGATAAACATATTCACTTTTTTTAAATTTTATGCTTTTTCATCGGAATATTTAGGTTCAAGTCCTAAGAGAGGAGCATAGATGTTCTTCATTTCTGGACTTCCTTTAAAATCAAATCTAATGTGTTTTTGTAGAAATTCACTTTGTTAAAACTGCTTAATATACAAATCAATTATGGAATTGGCGTTACAAATTTTATTTATTTATTTTTTTTTTGCCAGAGCAACATTTATCTTTTTCCCAAAGTTTAACAAAATAACAACATCTAATGAACATAT
>JAPDSC010005847.1:0-15574 GCA_026290005.1 Latrodectus geometricus
ATAGTATGTTTTATTTTAATACTATGGTTTGATAAATCAACCATACTATTTTTACCCGTGATTTTTAATATAACGCTATATATCTGATTTTTCCATGGCTTGTAAGTTATCTTAAAATCATAATTACTTATAAATTTAAAAAATACTATTAAAAAAACAAATTTTAGATTCAGTATATAAGCTGATTCTAATTTCTTAAATTTCATTCAATACATTTTAGAAAATTCAAACTTTTAAATTATTGATATATTTTTTTTTTAATTCTAGAAAACAAGCTTTCATAATCTTTGACATAGTTTAATTTATATTTAATGTAAATTTTATTTAATATGAAAACTGATCTGAAATTAATTTAGATCATGAAATAACTTCGATGGTAATCATGTTTTTTGCCTTCAGAATAAATACTGTATATAACTAATCTCTGGTTCTGGTTATTTTTGAAAAAAAAATAATGTGGGGAAACATTGAAAAAGGATAAATTTCATTTCTAAATGAGAAATAAACATAAAAATACACAACTACCCATTAAAAAGTTATACAAAACGAAGAAATGAAGAATGTGATTTTCTTGCAAGATATTAAATTTATTTTATTTATTCCTAAAATTTTATCTTATAAATTAGTTAATTTATTACTATAGACTCTTATTAAAATGCAAATTACGTTATTTTGAATTTAACCTTGTTTTTTTATTGATTTTAATCAAAATGTTTCTTTGTATATTTTATAATAACAAATTGATATTAATAGAATATTTATCTGTTGACACCAGTGTTTAAAATGATAAATATCGAAAGGGCGTTCACTGGCCATTTGAAACGTAGTTTTAATAGATTATGATAGTTAAAGCTTTAGACAAATTCTGACATTTTGATAATTAATCATCATAACTATCAGCATACCTGACAGGTTGAGTGGTATATCTGAATAATATTCCACATTGTGTTAATTTCAATACAACAGTTGTAAGCGATATTATATTACGATATAATCAATGTCTGTAATTTGATATGATATACCATAACTAGTTGTTTAACTGGCATGCGTATGCTATCACCACTGTTTCTGAATTATCAAAATACTATATTCTATTAGGTAATAATAATTCATTATTTGAATGTGACATTTAGTACGAGATTGTTTCTATTATAAATAATATAACATTTATGATTATGCTAGATGTAATAAAGTGAAATGTATGTTAACAGGAAAAAATACTATGGAAATAGTTTTCATTCCAATGAATTAATTATTTTTAAAATGTCCCTAAGAAATATTTTGGAACTTTTTTCAGTTTCTTCTATTGAAAATTCCAATTTGGATAGTAGAAAAAGAAGAAATACGTTTTGTTATTCTATTATTTATTATAATTAAATTCGTGGCTGAAAATTTTCTTAAATTTATATATTTGTCTTAATGACTTTTATATGCGTAAATATAAGTAAGTAAGCAAGATATACATACAATATCGTGGTACATATGTACCACTGTGGTACATATGCACCATATAAAGTGGTACATATGCACCATACATTGTGGTACACATGTTCCACCTTTTAGAATACTACTTACTTTTTGAAAAGAAATAAGCAATCAAATTATGTTTGATGTTAATGAGGATTTATAATGTTAGATTTAATATGCAGCATATATATCTTGAATATTATATTGTTTTTAATATCACAATTCTATATTGTGATATATCTTTCCCCAGATTAATAACATTTAAAATTCTTTTAAAATATTTGGTATTGTAGAAACTACATAATTTAATTATACTAATATATGTCATTATATTATGTAAATTTAATGGATATCTTGATATTTAGAAAAAAAAGACAGGTTATCAGGATCATTATATTTTTCTTTAGATTTTATTATAAAATAGTTATTTTTAATAAATTAGTTTTAGTATTGAAAAATAGATAGTTTGATACATTTTATTTGTTTAAATTTAATAAAATTAAAACTTTATCTTCCTTTAAATTTAATGTCAGTAAATTTACTTGTGGCTTCGTTTATTACTATTTGCTGTTTGTTCTAGCTAAAAATTGAATTGTAATATTTTAATAGTTTTAAAAATATTGTATTATAAATTTAAAGCTATGATTACTCAGAATAGCATTTTTTTCTGTTGTGTGTGTTTTTCTATTTATAAAAATAGCCTTCAAACGTTTTTAGGAAGAATTTTGCGTTTTCTTTGATATAAAATTGATTTAAATATCGATTGATTGAAAATTTAGTTAGGTTTATTAAATTTTATTTTCATTTTTTAAAATTTTCTACAGATGTTTAAGATAAAAAAGAAATTATGTATGTAGCTGCTTAATTGTAAATAATTTAGTAACAGGTGGTCCAAAATAACGTTTTAATTAATGCCTCTTAAAAATGAATATTTTTATACCTTGAAGATTTAAAGTCAATATTTTCTTTTTAATTTAAAAATGAATTATTTATTGTTATAAGATATTAAGGACATAAAAATCAATTAATTACGATTATTTGTATCATATGAAAAAAAGTTTTTAACATTGAAATATTTTTATAATGTTTTAGTGCAAAATTGATATTTTTTATTTTATTGAGGCACAATACTGTTTAATTATTTCCAGTAAAAAATAGAAACAATGCTAATTTTATACTATGTAGGAGGAACTTACAATAATTTAATACGCTTTAATTATTTCTATGTATCAAAAAACTGAAAAGAAAATTGGTCATTACAAAAAAATATACGCTAACTGATCATTGCAGTCGAAGACATATAAAGCCTATTTAAAATATATAATATCAAGACCACTCGACCACTTCCTGAAATTGCAAATGAAATTTTAATTTCATTCACTGGTTAGAAACCAAAGCTGAAAATTCATTGTCATAATACGCCTGTAATATTTACAACCTAAATATTTATCAGCGTGCTTAATTATTTACTGAGTTTGCCAACCCAAAATTGCTAATGGGCAGGTCACGTTGACGTATATTCTTTAGCTTTGATTTCTTTAGATTTGAAAGGATAAATTTTTATTTTTGTATGATGCTAACAAATAATTTTCAAATACTTTATACTTTTTTTGCTACTTTCAGATGTAATGCTTGTTAAAGCATTTAAAAATTTTCCTTTAAGGAATATTTTTAGCAGCTACTTGTCATAAAAATAGTAAGCAAGAGAATTTTTGTGACTCCACGAGTTTCTCGAGTAAATGTTTAAAAATATTTATGTAAGATACCTGATAAATGAAATAATGATGAGTCCTAATTATTATTAAGAATATAATGAGGGCTAATAAAATTATTAGCACCAAAGATATCTTAAAATATTTTTTTGCACCTTTTAGAAAACAACTCATAATAAAGTTATGTTGAAAACCATTCATGTATATGTTTATTTAATATTCATAATGGGAAAGCCAAGATAGCACAGATAAAAGATCTTTCCATTCAATTTTACATTCATTTCGAAAGCTCTTGCGTGATAAGCTTTTTATAGAAAAGTTTTTTAGCAATAAATAGTTTATTAATACTTTATACTAAAAAAAAATTGTTCCAATTTGATAAAATGCATGTTATATCAAGGAATTGTTTCAAAAATTCACTATTAGAAATATTTTTCAGCTTATTATAACAGCCCTTTAGAAACAAGATCAGATAATTTATCTAACTATACTTTTATTATTGGGGAAAACATAGTCTTATCCTAGATTAAGGAAATTGAATATATAAGTATAAAGGTTCTATATACTATTACACTTTTCTCTTTCTCTGTCATTTGTATATATGTGTTTAAGTCATCTGTCAAGAATAATAATACCATAAATAAGGAATTCTGTATGTAGACCGGCATCATTATATTGTTCTCCTGCTTGTTTATAAGAAAAAGGAGAAAAAATTGGTTTCATTTACGTTGATCATTATTTATTAATACAACCCATATAAATATAATATTGACTACCATCATATAAACAGTGTTTTTATCATAGGAATACACGGTTATTTTTAGATTGGTATGTATAAAGAAGCGGGGAGACTGATTAAAGATAAAGAACAAAATTGTTAAACATATAACATAATTGTTGTAAAATCGTATATAAAAAACAGTTGAGAAGTTCTAATAGTTGAACAGAACTAAGCCTAATAATGGTTTCTATGCATCATTATTCTAACAAGACTTTAAAGCTGTGTAAAACCATAATTAGAAGTTCAATGGATGAAGTATGACTTATTTGTCTTAAAAAAATTATGGAGTTTATTTTAGTATCTCAATACTTCATATTTTAGCTAAATTGTATAATATAATAATTTTTATGTAAGCATGGTTTTAGAAAATATAAAGAAATAATAGAATTACTGTTTAATTGTGATTCATATATTTATTTTCATTTTAAATTATGAATGTAAAGGTGTTCTAATCATTTGATTTTAAGAAAAAAATTGTGCAAAACATTTGATGTGCTAAAATGTATACAGATTATATACGAAATTTTATAAGTTATAAACTTCAGTTGACATTAAGAAAAATGTCATTTGAATCTATTTATTCTTTAACAGCAATATGAATTCAGAAAAAAAAGCGTATCAAAATTGTCTTTGTACGTGTGTACTTCATTTCATATAACATGTTACAAGTAAAAAAAAAAATATCGAAAATTTGAAATTGTTTCTAAATTTAATAACTGCTATGTTCTATGAAAAAAACTATAAAACGCAATTTGAAAATTTTGACTCAAAATGCTATAAATGAAATGTTTTATGTTTAATCCATTTTTTTCAATCGTTAAAGCTGAAAATTAAATTCCTATTTTAAGAAAATAGTTGTATAAATCATAAAAAAAATTCTTTAAATATATGCAAAAAGAATGTGGGAGTCTTTACATTAGAATTTAAAAGTATTTACACACCAGTTTTTAAGTCTTCAAAATTTCTGATAAAATTTTGCAAAATTTAATATTAAAAAAATTAAATTAATTAACCAGTAAAACCGAAATAAACTGAAAAATAATACAAAACATTATACTTATGAGCAGTTCATTTTCAAGCTAATTATTATAAAAGTATTTGTATTTTTATTTAATATTGATTTTTCCTTTAATACTATTTAATAATTAATTAGTATAGAAAATTGTTTACTAAAATATTGAAACGTATTTGGAATTTTAAAATAATTATGAGTTTTGTTAAAACTAAAAATTATGAAATGGAAACAATAAAAATATATTTTTAGTGCAATCAAACGTTCTCTCTTAGAAATGATTTTACCAAGAAATTCTGTAAGAATTATTACATTTGCTGAAAAAATCATTATGTAAAATATTAATTAAATTTAACTCAAATTATTATTTTATTAACTAAATAACGATATTTCTTTAACTAAATAAATGAATATATATTTGTTTATACTCATTATAAGTGGATATTTTTAATTGTTTTTATATATAAAAATGGCAAATAACAATGTGCAAGAGATGTTTTAAAAACATTTCGCGAAATATTACTTAATTATACTGTTTATTGCAAAAGCGCTGGTTTCGAATCTCATTCAGGAAATACTAATTGGTCACAATTAGGAGTTTTGAATTTTATAAAAAAAAGAACATACTAAATATTTGTCTGTCTTACAATCGAATATTACTGTACTTACTTTAGAATATTATTCAATAATGAATTTAACTTCAATTCAAATATCTTTAGATATTTAATTTTTTTGTCTTGTCTTCGGTTATTAAATATAAAATACGTAAACAAATATATACATGACAAATTTATTCAAATTGAAAATTTATGATGCATGAATACTTCAAGCTGAAAATATAAAAAAATGATTTCTTATTTTATAATACATATTTTTGTTATTATTTAGATTTAATGACTGTAAATTTTATATTAGCTTTTACGAAATTATTTCCACATAAATAATGTAATTAACAGAAATAAAAATCCTAAATATGGGTATATTTATTTCTCATTTGAGTGTAATTTGATATTTGAGTTCGTAAATATATGATATTTCAATTATCTCAAATGAAAAAATTAAAAAAATAGAATCTGTAAAAGAAAATATTACAAAAATTATAAGTTTAATTAATGCAAACAAAATTGCTATATTAATGAAATGAGATGGAAATATTAAGTAGAAACTAAAGAAAGAATAGTTTGTTTGTTATAAACAATTGTTGGCGCAAATTGATTGACAATAATTTGTTATAGCAGATGAGTGGGAAAGAGATCAGATGGAATAAATAAATATTTTTAGCTTTATTCTTCCGATATAAATGATGCTATTCTTCATTTAAATACATATTTGAATCTAATGATTGTATTTCCAGGAAAATGTTACATTTTCTTTCTTTAATTTCTCACTCATTAGATTTGATAAAGATAAATGTAATTATCTTAATTTGGATTCTGTTTTGTAAAATAAACTAATCTACTCAGATTATTCGAAATGAAAAAGTATCGAATGTTAATATATTCAGACGTATAGTTTTTATTTTTCAACTGCAGAGAATGAAAATTATATGTACGTTATTGCTATGATAGAATAAAATGAAAAATTGTAACTGAGACCTTAACTTGCACGGAGAAATATTGTAGTTTTTCTTGAAAAATGATAGTTTTCATGGAACAACATTTTTCAATACTGAAGCTTGATATGTTTTCTACGATTTAATTGAACAAAAAATGTTGAATTTCAAATTTAAAATATATTTTTTAAAGGATATTATTAAAATTTGTTAAATTTATACTTAAAATCTTTCTTGTGTACATGTTAGAACATTTATATCACTCTAAAATTTAAAATAATAAAAAATAATCTCTCATTGTTGAGCTATAAATGCTTATTAAAGGTGTTATTTTATTTTTCACATTCACATTATTTATAGGTTTCTTTGCTCAGTATTTAATAAAATTTTCTCTTTATTTTAATTTAACCATCTTATGCAAAACGTGATCATTGAACTGCCAAGTAAATCAAGTTAAATATAAAAGCTCTATTTTAACACATATCTAAATAATGTATATATTATTTTTTCCTCTTTATGTATAGTTATTCACTTATATCTCTCTCTCATTCAATGAATTCACTATACTCTTGATTATTACTATAGTTTTATTACTATAAACTTTTAGTTCAAACATAATTTAAAACGAGGAAAAAATGACACTTGTACGACATGGGTAAAATAAAAAATTACCCCTTTTAATTAGTTTACTCTTATAATTAAACTTTATAAAAATTAAAGTATTTTGACAATGAAATACAGTTTGGTAGTCTTTGTAAAAACCTTTCTAATACATTTAATATTATATGCATAAATAAAAAATTCATGATATGGACTTTTGTGCAAGGTATGCTGCTCTCCATTTGATAGGATATAATAACTCATAAAATAAAGACTTTTTTCGAAGATAAAAATATTTTTGCATGTACGTATAATCTTTTATATTACTTTTATGCATGATATTAATGCGCCTTTCACTTCACTAATCTCCCCGTCTATGGGAGGCATTCATCAGGCCTTTTATAGCTTTCTTCTTCTTTATAAGGCTATGTCAATGACTTCGCTCATTTCTAATAGCGTTACAATATCAGTTTTACAGCGTGGTTTACGAGGCGTCTTTATGGGTAGTCCGTAATTCCCATTAAAGTACAGGTACTATTTTATTTTTCACAATCACACCATGGAATCGGATTTACTTCAACAGTTACGTTTCCATTTTTTTTTAACTTTAGTCGATCGAACGTATCTTAAATTTTCAAACTTTCTAAAAAGTACCCTTGCGAAGAACAAATATATCAAGCGCTTATCTTAAGCACTTCCTTAAGCACAAATTTATAAATTACGTCGTGAAAACAGCTTTTTTCCAATCGTTTCTTTAATCGCGCTTTTCGCAAGAATGGGTTTAATTCAAGTGCATGCTGTTTATCGGTGATTTACTTAAATATTAAGTACAAAAATATGCTTTGTTTTGGCAATATTGTTAAAATTAAGGATTTATTGTATCTCTTACGCTTGGAAGATGGGATTACATATTTCGGTTATTAATCTTGCTAATCAAATTTTAACCGTAAAAGTTTCTAAGGGATTAATAATTAATAAACAGAGATAAACTTACTGAAAGAAATTTCTATCTTCATAAATTTTGCATATCTTCTGTTTTATGTTGAAGATCACATAAATCCGAGTTAATGGTATTAACAAATTAATTGGTATTATCTTAAGAACCATTTTCTCAGGTGTTTCTTGTTAGATAAGATATGCATTTTAAGTAACAATGTTACTTTATTTAAGCTAGTTAAGCAGATTTTATTGAATAAAATTTTAATAATAAGGCTTAGATAGCTACCAGTGTAAAATTCCGATTAGCAATACTCATTTCTCTTAGGAAAAATTGTTTCGAAAATTATCATAAACTAAACTCTTATTGCAAAAATTAATTAATATTAGTCATGTTTTCATTATATTTATGTCCATCAACCAACAAACAAGAAATAATTATTTTTTTGGATAATAAATTGAAACTTATTATATGTGGCTTTTATATAATTTCTTAATTGTTTATTAAATTGAATGTTAAAATTACATTTAAAATCTATTAATAATAAATAGATTAGTTGTAAATAAAAGTAGCATTTCCACTTATACCAAAACAACATATCTCTATTGTTTCCCTTCTAAATTTTTGTTATTGCTTATTCTGCTAAATATTATAATATCAACGAAAATTAAATCATTACTAATTTAAAGTTTTACATGTTCTATGAGATTTCCTAAATTACCCATAACATAAATTATCAATTTCTTATTTTTCACAATTTCTTACTTCGCAAAAAGAGTTACAATATATTTAAACAGAATATATGCATATATTTGATTATGAAATATTTATACAAATATAAAAAATTAAACTTTCCGTAAAGTGCAGAAAATGCAAGAAAAAACTACACAATTATTTTTACCTTTTATCCAAAAGAAATCTTTTTCTAGAATTAGGTTAATTTGATTAAATTTCTCTAACATGCAGCTAGCAATCTGGATGCCAATTTGTTGGAATATTTCCCATGAAGATCACTTGTTCCATTCTCACAGTGGGGATTCTCTGAAAGTGCCATTTTTGTGGGAAATTAGTTTATCAAAGTAAAGAAGGGAAAAATGTTCCATTTCTGAATTCACCTATTCAATAAAATGTATTCTTTGGATATTATTAAAGAAATAGTTTTCATTTCGGTTGAGTTCCTTTTAAAAGAAAAGTTAAACACACTATTAAATTCATTTTTTAATAGTTATATGGCATTTAAAAATATTTGCGTACATTTCACTTTTTACCATTGGCAAGGTAGAAAAACAATACGTTTATTCCTAATAAAAAAGAAATTTTTTAAAAATAGTTTATTTGTATTATTCATTTGTAAGTAATTTAACTTATTTTTCAAACAATTAGAATATTTATCAATTTTACTATTTAATATATATAATCCTCGACAAGTAATAAGGAATGTGATAAGTTTCGATTATTTGGTAGAAAAATGATATTTTAATTTGAAGAAATAAATATTTTCAAGAAACACTTATCATTTCTTGATTTAGGATAAAATATTGTTATTTTTATACTAAGTCATCAGGATGTTCTTAAGAATTTAGAGAACATCCTGATGACTTAGGATAAAATTACAATAATTTAAAAATTTAAATAACAGTTGATCTTTTCTATGTTATTTCAATAAATATTTTAAGACAGATGAATTAGATAATAGCATGAATTATATACATATATTATTTTGCATTTGATATATATCAAATGTAAAAATTATTAAAAAGTACAGAATGATCAAAATTACTAAAAGTAAAATTAAGTCCAACTTCTTATCTCAAAAAATATTTCTTTACTTAAACAAAATAGAATATTTAATAAAATATTAACTAGTACTTTATAAATAATTTTTTGTCTTGCTAACTGAAAGAATTACATAAAGAATTTATAATAAACATATAGATATATCTATCCATGTCAAAAAAATAAAATAAACCTACATTCTAAATTGTATACTAAGTCTAAACAAAGTTTATTACACTCTAATTTTAAACTTTGTTTACCAATTTCTCTATATTTTCTTACTTGCTTTAGCTTCGTTGAAATATTTGTCTGATTTAAATGTTAAAATGGACCACTTCGTCATTCTTATTCTGAGTCAAAAATTTAATTGCAGGAATACAGCCGTTTAGTAATGAGTCATAACTTTCACATTTGAATCGTCTTTTATTTCACTATTGATTTTACTATAAGGGCTATTTCTATTAAAGCCCGAGTTCCTCTTTGGTTTTAAATATAGAGGTATTGGTGAAAGAAGATATTTTCGAACATACTTTAAAAGGCATCCCAACTATTAGGAATATATTGCGGTAAATGTCATAAACTATTAAATTTTTTACATTATGTGTAATTATTAGTAAATTAGTGTCAATTACCTGGGATTAATAATAAACACTAAACATGGTAATCATGAAAATTTTTTTTCATATTTACCTGACAGTTTATAAAATCCTCAAATCTCTAAGAGAAATACAATAAAAATCAGTAGCTTTTTTCAAAATTCGTTTAGACTGCTTAATGGTATGCCTATTATCATGACGTATTACGTTGCTAAGCAGCATGAGTTTTTAGATAGTAATTGGTGGCTTTTGTTAATGTCAGTGTCAAATGATACCTGAAGTTTTTCTATTATTATTATTATATATATATAACTTGTGCGAAAGTTGTCAAAAGAAATCAAAGGCAGCCAAGATTGGACTTGTTAGATGAATGGAATTCAAAGAGTTGAACTTAAGATGTAAGTCGATTTAACTGATATGCATTTGCAACCAGGTAATGATTTCAAATTTATTTTTAAATATCACGACTACGTGACAAAACTCTTGAAGGGAAATTTCTTAAAAACAAAAGTTAAAAATTATACACCATTTAAAATACATTTTTTATATTTGGAATTCCTAGCATATTTCAAAATGAATATAATCTCATGTTTACCAATCAAATTGTTAAAGAAGCTTTCGCAATGTCGATGGATTTAAAACAGTGTACCCAAAAAATTCAGGCACAGCCAGATTCGAAGATCAGTTCATTGTGGGTATAAGGGTGTTGAAAATATGCTATATTCTTGGTAGGAAAGCAATCAAACAATTAAATGTTTCAAAGGAAGTTTAAGTCAGTGTGGAAATTTAACAATTCATATCTAGAAGCCATAATGCAGAAAAAGCTAATATTTTAAAATAAATTCAGAATATTATGTTTGAAATAACCAAAACAGTTACTTACCTATTTGTCACAAGGAAATTCTTCAAAATTGGAGAAAACTTTCCGAAAACGATTTTGCTTTCATATAACAATACATTTAGATTTATTCCGACTTTTATATTTCATAGACAATACATAAAATGGCATCGAATATTCGAATATTGACGGATATTTGCTAACTTATATTCAACACATGGGTGATAGTATAAAAAAAAACTTAAAACATTTTATAAGACTTTATCTGGTACATACATACCGGTAGTTTGCTCCAAGTTCAGCTTAAGAAGTTTAAACGTACATAATACTTGCTTTTATATTAGGATTTTTTCATATGTTTTGTACAGTAAATTTATTATGTATTTAACATTTTATTTATATATATATATATGCATAGAAAACAAATATAATTATGTAGTAGCTGGAGCAAACTATTTATGATAACATTGAATTCATTATTTATTTCCAAATTTTATAAATATGGAAATAGAAATAATATAATATTTTCAAATAAATATTTCTTAACTTATAGTGATAATTTTTAGTCAAGCTTTAAAAGATCCACATTAATTAATTTACTTTATAAATATATCATTATCTAAGTTTCGTTTTTTAGAAACTTAGATAATGATATATTTTCATGTTTAATAACTGCATTTTTAATATTTAAAAAAATTATCCCTTCTAAAATTAAAATGAATTTACCTATTAAGTATCATTTATAGAGAAGACAACATATATCTAAAGAATAATGGTGTAAGAAAATTTCTCTGAGAAGATTATTTTTTTTCTAGCGGATTAAACTATTTTATAGTTGTATGAAAAAAATAAGAAATATATTTTTAAAAAATTTAAATATCTGAAAATTTAGCTGAAAGAATATTAAATTAAATAAGGATAGCTTTAAATTCACAAAAAAAAAAAATGCTATAACATACAATTACGACTATGATTGTGATTTAATATTATTTCTGAGAAAGAGAAGTCATGCTTAAGCTTTTA
Organism: Latrodectus geometricus; assembly: GCA_026290005.1. NCBI lineage: Eukaryota > Metazoa > Arthropoda > Arachnida > Araneae > Theridiidae > Latrodectus > Latrodectus geometricus. The sequence continues at coordinate 12,295 of JAPDSC010005847.1, forward strand.
GTCATATATCGTTCATTTAGATGGTTTATAACTTAATATGTACTTATCTAAATAATAGAGAACGTGACAACTATAGGAAAATGAAATGTACAATTATGGTTCAATGCTAATATTTCTATTGTTTGCTTTAATTTAATATATTTCCCGCTTTCCATTGATTTGTGTAATTTTTTTTGCAGTTTTAATTAAATTATATTAATTAATTTAATGAGATATTATTTTCAAATATTTAGTTTCTATTACATTTATTCAACTATAAATATTGTTTTAAGGAATTATTTTCTATATAAATTACATTTAATTAATGTGTTTCCATAACACTTTTAGTAATTAACTTCTTTAATAGTTAATAGAAAAATACTTTTCTTCATTTAATTTAAAGTAAAATACTTATTAAAAAACTATAATTTTTTCTGCTAATTACAGTTTATTTCATGAATTACATAATTTTATAAACTACTTCTTAATTTTGATTTAATTTTGACCAATTTCCTTTGTGTATACATAATTTTTTCCTTTGTGTATACATGTGTATACATAATCAGAGGCATATTTATTTTGTAACTGGCAGCACTAATACTGCGTAGAGAATTCTCATTAATCTAATTTCTATAATTATGTTAATCTGATAACTTGGCAACCCGTAGCGAATATTGCTTCAAAATTTTGGCAACCAATTTGGAGAGGTTTGACATTAAAAATTTAGCATGGAATCTAAAAATACAGCTGATGCTCTGTATACAGTCTGCTGATTGACGAGGAACATTATACAGAACAAGTTTTATTTGAACTTTATTTAGCAACATTTTACATTGTCGCTCCGAAAGAAATACTAATGAATTTGTGTATTTAAAAATTAAATTTATGTAGTGTTACGCTTATACCAATCAGCACATTTAATAGCAATTTAAATGATTTCAAAAATAGTTTTTAAGATAACAATAGAACGCTTCTATTCAATGAATGTAAATTTGACCATTACTTGCATATTAATATTTACATCTTAAAAAATTTAGCAAATTTATACATTATTTCATACAACACTGTTTTGAAATGAAGTTCAATTGTTTTTTTATTTTTGCATATTGATCTTTTGAAGTCCAGTATAAATTGTTCAGATAATTATATATTAATAATAATTTGCTTAAAAAATAATCTTTAAAAATGTCTTCAAAATTTTAATCTTATTTACATAAAAAAATAATTTTTTGTACTAACTTTTCACAATGTTACTTTGAAAATACTTCTGAAAATCTGGAAAAGATAAATAATTAGCAGAAATCATCAATAAGAAAAATATCAATCAATAAGAGATCAAGTTAATAGGAAAATATCATCTTAGAATATTCAACAAATCAATCAATAAAAAATCATCCATAATATACACTATAATTTTAATTTTTGAAAAATAAAATGTTGACATAACATCTCTCTAAAAATTATATGCATTTTATAAAATTAATTATAATATATGAAATTATAATACATTTTATGAAAAATTCATTTTTTAATTTTATTATTACTGGTCAAGGCGATGAAATTGATGACTTGAACAAGAAATATTTTCTACTCTACTTTCATATAAATAATATATTTACATGAACTATTTTGTATAAAAATATTTGGCTCGCAAACTTTCAAATCAAGAGATCATATTTGTTTTCAGTTCAATTTAAAATTGAAAGTTATTTATTTAAAATTAGATACAAGCATTTTAGTGTTTTAAAAATAATGGATAGAGTACAATGATGTCCTTAATGCAGAATCTAAAAATACATTAAACAATTTCAATACTTTTCATATATTTTAATTTGAATATTTAATCTCTTTCAGAACATCAAATGCAATATTTAGTAAAATTTAAAAATATTTTGGGAATTTTTAAAAAGGCTATTATTTATCTCTCTCAATAACCAGGAGAAGTTATTCTTCAGAAGTCGTTGCTAATTAGATTTAAAAATTTTTTGTTCTTAAATATTTGCTTGTTTATTCTTGCATATTAAACAATATTTTTATGTCATTCAATTCAACATTTAAAAATGATTTCTATGAAACAATGCGCGTTCGAGAGTATTAAATAAGCATTTTAAGCCATTTTGCTTTATGGATTAATTATATTTGTTTACGATACTTATCGTTTTTATATATCAAATAAAAAAAATATGTTTCTGAATAATGGTATTAATGTATAAAGAAGTTCCAAGGACTCTTAAGTACACTGTTAGAATTAATTTTCCCGGAATATAATAATTCACCTTGACGAAGTATTTTTGAAATAAAATATCATAACTGGTAATAGATTGGGGTGGTTCAGGAAATTGGAGTTCAATACTATGCATTTTTTATTTTGAAGACTTAGTAAAATATTAAAGATTATATTTATCTTTGCTAATTATTTTTATGGTTAATTTTTTTATTCTCTCTCAAATCTTTTATATACAATAAACCCTAAATGTTTGATATAAAAATGATAGAGAATTTAAATTAATTTAATTTTTTTTAACTTTCTTTAATTTTTCTTAAATTTAATTAATAGTTCTTCATAAAAAATTAAGTTGGCCTTCCGCATTTCAATTTCCAACGTGATACATTTAATTATGTGAAATATTTTTATCATTCTTGTTTTACACTTGTTTTAATTTTTGTATTTAATTTGTAAGTTCTTGTTTGTTGTAAAAAATATACAGAAATAAATGTTTCTTCAAATAAGAAAAAGTACTGCATTTAAATTAATCTTTTTATTGACTGAATTTATTTTAACATAAATTGAATATCTTTAGTTAGATGAATTTTCATTTCTTTATTTGTTAGTTTCTAATTTAATGTAATTGTAAATTTATATTCTATAGTTTATTTTTCACTGTATATTAATTCTTAAAAAATAAAATTTATAAAATTATAACAACAAATTTATTCCATTAATATGTAAATATTCAAGATGACAAAACGCTGTGCTACAGCTTATACTTTATCAATTATATTTGACCAAATTATTAATTTAATTGTTGCATATGATTAATTTGATCATATACAACAAATACATTAAGATTGAAACATGAAATTTCTAGTTCAAGAACAGAAATAAAACAAAAAATTGCTTTTACTTTTTTAGAATTATTTAAATAGTTATTATTTTTAAGTGTTGTATGAAGTGATTGATATTAATGTGAAGTTGTCAATTTTTATGTTTATTTTACCTATTATCATGAACAGGAATAGTCTGTTATATTCAGCTAAATTATTATATATATATATATATATATATATATATATATATATA
>JAPDSC010005847.1:15674-27534 GCA_026290005.1 Latrodectus geometricus
ATATATATATATATATATATATATATATATGTGTGTATATATATGTAAGAGAAATGGTAACTAGCAAATGTTATTATAGATTGTTAAAATAAATAATTGATTTCTTTTCAGCTCATTGTTTTTCATTAATCGACATTTCATAAACTTACTACTTTTATGTAAATGTGCTTTCTTAAATTTGTAGACATCTCCGGTTTAAATTACATTAAGAATAGAATAATCAAAAGGAATGTAATTTCAAAAGTTGGAATTTTATTCCAAAAATTTTAGAAATGGGCTGTAAAAATTCAAACTTTCATCCTTTGAGACTTGTTTATTTGTCAAAATGCTTATTCTTGAAAAACATTTCCTGTGATTTCAAAACCATTTGAATGTATTCTGGAATTTGGAGCAATCTCTCGTATTTCTACATAAGTACAGTCGATTATTTGAATTTAAGATAGAATTCCAAATTCTAAGACATGATGTTGGACTATATATATATATATATATTCAAAAATGTGTAATAAATTCTTTCAGAGAATTAAAAGAAACTCAAACATAATTTCTTCATATTCCTAGAAATGAAAAAAAATAAATTAAAAAATAATTTATATTTACTTCAACAATTAATTTGTCTTTACTTATACTGACAAAATATAATTTATTTTAAATTGATACATTTTACATTGTACGGAAACAAATAATCATTCAACACTTTGCACAACTTTTTTACAGTCAGCTTTGAAAAAAATAAGGAAATATATGAAGAGAACTCAATGGGTAAAATAAAAGTGTTATGTTCGTTATTGGCAATTGTTTCCACGTTTAAGTTTTTTTTGTAATTGACTTCTGAAATATTGGGCTATAAAATATGATTTTGTATTATATTTAAATTTGAAATAATTTTAAAAATTGAGAAAGATTTATCATAAAAAGTTGAGTTACACTTTATTATAGTGCATATAATTATTTTATTATAGTTAGTTATAAGATTAATCATTTTGATACACTGTATGTTCAATACTTTATTTCATGAAATAATTTGCTGATAATATCTAGGCACTATACCTCAAATATAATTTAGGATGTTTATTTATTAATTTCTCAATATTTAAGTTACAGTCCTAAAATTAAGGTTAAGCTAAAATTGAAATAATTGACGCATCTTTAATTTAACTTAAAATTAAGTTATATCTCCGGTGTTGGCAACAGATTGTAATGAAATATTTGTCGATCTCAATAAATTTCTAAACATGTATATTAAATAAGATTGATTGTAGTCGCATGCTGTGACATATGGAACAGACAATATTATAAGTTTAGTAATTAGTTTGAAAATATTTCGTAAAATACTTGAGTATATAAACAGACATACTTTGTTAATAGAAAATTTGCTCCAAGTTAAACATATTTTAATTTGAACATATTTCTAATAGAAATAATATATCCCGATGAATGTAAATTACTCTGGTAATGCATGATATTATATTTTGTTTATAGAATATAAAGTACTCAATTATGATTGGAATTATAAAAATTAAACATATCTTTTATGATTATAATAATTGTATTCCTATGGAATTGAAAATAAATATTTCTTTTAGAAAACTACCTTTAAGTGATTATGTTTTAATTATTTATAAATAAAAACAAATTCTATAACAGGTTTCTATATTATATTATTATGAACATTTTTTGAAGATGTTAAAAGTACACAAAATGATTTCTGCAGTAATAAAGTTTACTGTCTCTATATAAGTTATTTTAACTCTTTAACTACATTTGATGAATGAGACGCGTCCTCTGCTTACTTCAACATAATATAGTCTTTAAAAATTCAATAATCGAAGGGTTAACAATGTATTTCCTTAAAATGAATAATAATTTAACATTTCTAAATATTTCGTATTTCTAATAAGCACTCCAAACGTAAATAAATTACATGCATTGTTACAAAGATCGAAGTACGAAAACAAAATTCTTATAAAAATAAGAGCCATGTGCTGCTATCATTGGATAAATAGTATAATCTTTTAAGCAATTTAAGTGTATCAACACAAATATTTTGAATTAAGATTAATAATCATTTAAATACTTATATCATTTTAAGAAATAAATAAGAAAAGACTAATCTAAAAACAATATTTTTAAGCCTAAACTTCCGTCTCAAAACACAATGTTATTTTCTCCAAATAAAGTTGATTGTATCCATTAAGGTTGGATCCATTTACAAAGGCAGTTTAAGTGGTGTCTAAAACAGCAGGCAATTCAGTTCTTTGAACGAAAGCTATAAAGGTAAGTCGATATACAGTTAACTATGATGTTTGTTGGAAGAACGAAAGAATAAATGATGGAAATTGCATGACCGTGGCCCATGATGCGAACAGCAACCCGAATATGTCCGAAACATTTTGTCTCTTAAGCACATTTCTACTTTAGTGGAGTAATCGCACGCAGGCTGGGGATGCATTTGTATTGGCGTTTTTGTCACGCTAACAGCTGCCTGGATTTCTTTCCTATTCCAGACTTTTCCGTTTGAATCCATCCTTTTTTGAAAGTATAAATCCGCGTTGGTCTATTTTCTAATTTTTTTCCTTTTAATGTTTCCGGGTGAAACCACTAAAAGAAAAATAATAAAACTTTCCATGTGTATAAATGCTGGAAAAGTAATTGTAAAGAATATATATTGAGACTGTCAAGAAGGATTTGATTTTAGCTACTGACAAAGTGATATTTGAGTAATGCTATCTGCACAGATTTAGAAAGTATTTCATTGTTTAGTTTCCTATTAAAGAATGCATATACTGGTAGACGAAAAATACATTTGTTATAGAATCCAAAATATTGGAGTTACTCAATATTAACATAAAATATTAAAATTACATTGTATGTAAATTAAGGAAAGATATAAAATCCTACAGAATTAATTAACACTTGAAAGTTAGGTCATGTAAATGTATGCTTATCTGATTTGAAATCTTATGAAATTTCTATTTGTAGTTTTAGATTATTTTCATTTTATTCATATTGAATATATTTATTGTAACTATTAATAACAGTATGAATTTCTGTTTAACTAGAAGTATTTGTTTTGGTTAACAATTTGGCACTAGTAAAGTGATATTGATCATGTTCAAAAAGCTTCTTTCTAATTTGTAATTTCGTCCATTTCAAAATAACAATCATAAAAGAATTTATTTTTGAAAGTTTAGAAAGTAAGTGAAATATCTTCGCGTGAAAAAAAACCAATGGAAATATATGAGGAATAAATGTTATTTCCAAAGATCAGAATCAAAATCTCCCTAAAAGTTCTTTAAAAACTGTACGTGTAAGTTTAATCATGTTGATATAAAAATTTAAAATTGAATGTTAATTTACACCCCTAAAACTCTCAAAAAAAGCAATGATGAAAGTGGCAATCTTATTTAAATATTAAAAACGCATTTTCTAATAAATATTATTAAAAAATTTGGCTGAATATTATTAAAATCTGAAGTAGCGTTCTTATCGAATAATATATTTTATTTATTGAGTTTTTTTTTATTTATTTCCTTATATTTTCATTTATATTATCATAATTCATTTATATTGATGTGTTATTACATTATATATAAAATAATATCAAATTTTAAATGAAATTTTATTTATCAATAAAATGGTATTTTGATTTACCATATGTAATTCTTTAAACCTTTCTTTCAGTATGAAAGATTATAAAAGGGTAATGTAAAAGTCCAATGTAATTAAAGCTATGCTTTTTGCATTAAAAACAATAAACTAATTGTTTCATTCATTTGTGATTAGATTTCACTGTTTAATAATAAAATATTTTCCAAATATGTTAATTATTGTGATTTGAATTATGTAATTTCACTGAGAGTAGAAAATTTGTTCATTAGTATAAATATTATTTATAACTTGAAAGTCTCTTCTATATTTAAGAACTAAAAGTATTTTAGATTTCACTTTTTATTAATGAAAATGGTGTTGGTATCATTATATTGAGTAGTGAAGAATCAGAACTGGGTTGCTCAATTTATTATTTATTTGAATTAAATACAAATGTAATATCAATTTTGAGATTTTTGTGGCATTTTTATTAGAATATGAAAGTAAATTTAATTTAGTATTAGCCATGTATGAAAACTATTGCTATTTAGGAAAGCCATTTTTAATTCATATATTCATTTCTCTATTCGTAATACTTTTATGTGTTATTGGAAGAATCTTTTTTTATCTTTGAAATATGACTGATGTGCTCATTGTATGAAAAATCATTTAGACTGGTGGCTCTCTTTGCGAATATTCAAGTGATAGATAATCATTTGAGGTAATCTGTTCGACTCACTGTGTTAGACAAACTCTTACACAATATTAAAACTAAAAAATACAAAATTTTATTATATTTTAAATTATATTTGAGAATGTTTATCACCTCAACATTTCATAGTAATATTATATTAAAAGATAAATAGTTCGAATTATAATAATATAAAAAAAACCAATTGTCATTAAATTGATCATAAATTTGTAATTTTTATAGGTCACTTAGTTTAGTAATTTATTGGTTCTCTCTTTTTTTGGAATAAAAGATTTTAAATAAATCTGTGTATGTTTCGTTTGTTTTAAAAGACTATCTGAGTACAAACATATATAAATAATGACCGCACCAATCATATAGAAAACTTTCTTATATGAACCAAAATTCAGTTATTATTTTTCTTGGTACGTATTTAAATTTGAGGTTCAAAAGTATCATTTCTATTAAACTTATAAACTAACATACTTGTCAAAAATTTGTATTAAAAAAGTATGTAAGTATGAATTTAATCCATTTTTTTCTATTATAATACTTTACAGTTGAAAAAGAAATATTTCTTTTTAAAATTGTAAAATAGTTCAATAGAAAAAGTGAATGAAAGGTTATTAATAATTTAAATATCATTTAAATATTTAAATACTGATTTTAAAAATATATATTTTATAGAAACTTAAAAAAATATTCAAAATTATATTGATTTGTAAGTCACATTTTCTTTTAATCATTTAGGAAAAAAGTATGTAAAATTTTAAGAAAATAAATTATTTGAGAACGCATCGTTTTTTTAAAATGTAGTTTAAACATTAAATTTCTTTATAATTTTAAATTTTATTTTAAATATAGTAATTATTAATCTGTTAAACTTAACTGAGTTAAAATGTTTTTATTAATAAAACGATAATTATAACTCAAGGGAAATGAACAAAAAAAATTTGTATGCACAAAAATACATAGTTTGTCACTTGATTAGTACTTAAAAAGAATAACATTTTTAACAGATGATGTGTCGTTGATAAATTTTTAAACAATTTATAACTAACTCTCTTGGTAATTCTCTTCTATTTAAGCTTTATTATTTAAAATAAAGTAAATTTTGCATCCTTTAGTTTTATTTTCAACATACTAGGCATTTCTTAATCACAATCTAGGGAATTATACCACTCTTGTATATTGTTTACAAAAGAGAAAGATATATATAAAATTTTACAGATATATAAAGTTTCTCAATCAAAATGACTCTATAGGATAAGACTTGTATATCTTGTATTCCTATTTAAAAATATTTTACATCATAATAAAAGAATTCATTGCCTAAAAAACACAAATTTAAACCTAAATCGTAAATTATTTAGTTGTTAAAACAAAATGATTAAACATAAAATTGGATCGCAAATTATATTAATTGAATAGTATTCGATTTCTATACCTACTAATTATATTTTAATTTTTTAAATATTTACAATAATTTTGAATTATATTTATAATAACTTTATATTTGAATACGAAATTTAAAAGTGTCCTACTATTTTAAATTAAAGGGCTTTCAATAATAAGAATAATCAAAATTCAAGGAATTAGAATATGAATCACAAAATATTACAAATGAAACATTTATATAAAACAAATAGGCTTATTCATTTAGGTAGTTAATATAAAATAATGAAATAAAATTTTTAGAAAATGTATATTTAAAGAATCTTATAATTATAGTTACGGTTTTTGTAATTCTTTTTTATTTGAAAAATTAAAAAAATTTTTTTTTCATAGAATTTCGTTTTCATCAATTTACAAATCGACGTAATCCTCCAAGGAAATAACCAATCGTGAGCATTGTTAACCAAAAAAAATATTAATCCAAGTTTTATTAACTTTTATATTAAGTAAATCTCCTGCTAAATTTCGAAATCTATTCTAAAGTCTTCTTTCCTCACATTTCCAATTTTTTTTCAGTGTTCGGTGTCCAACGAAATCCTTCTCTATGAAATATGTGACATCTAAATCCCTTCTAAACGGAAATCCACTTTTAGAAGCAGGACACAGCACCCTCTTGCGTCTGGCGTTTATTAGATTTCTCCCTTTTTCTTCATCTCATCTGGTGCAGTTTTGTTAGTTTCTTGCCAAATAATATTTCACCACTTGGATTCAAATTCTAAAGTTACGCAAATACAGGGCTTTTTTAAAAAATACTTCGTTATACCGAGAGTACTTGATAAATATGATGATAGTTTAAACAATAAATTGTCTTGAATATGTGGAATGAAATATATAATTCATATTTAAAGAATTTTAAAAAATATTATTAGAAATGTATTAAAGAATAGGTGCATCAGTAATCATCACATCTATTTCAATTATTAATTTATAAATTTCTGATTGTATTTTCTATGAATGGTTATTTTGGATATTTAGATTGTTAATAACTTAATTGTATACATACATAATGTAAGACATTATTATCATTTTGAAGTAAGACTTAAACAAATAAAGATAGCCGAGTAGTAATTAAAAATCATTAAAGATGGTAATAAATGTTTAATATCACTGACTATCATCAAGATTTAATTTAATTACATAAGAATATTGTATGTTTTGGATATGAAGAAGAGGGTGAAATATTAAGTATTGATCTCATTACCTGACTATGATTCAAAATTATCAGGCACATTGTTATAGGCAAGTATAGCAGTATTGTCAATCTTAGGTACATTTTGGGGTGTGCATGCACCTCTACACGCATATGTTTTGAAAAAAAAATTTAAAAAAATCATAAAATAGGAAAACTATTATATTGTTTAAATGCACATATACCTAAACATATGATTTTATTAAAGTTCAGAAGGATTTTAAGCTGCATAATTCGATACGCTAAATTTTATTCAAATTTAAAATGTTAATTTTTATACCTTTGTCCGAAAGCTAATGATAAAACACTTAATTTTATTCCCAACATCTTTTTCTTTTTTAGCAAAGTTCAGTAATCTGAAATTTGTGAAAGAATATATTTTATGGCTAAGGTTTTTTTTATTTTATTAGATCACAGAAAATGTTTTTTTAATTAATACTTGGCTATTTTTCTTCTATTTACTTTTAATATAAATATAATACATTTAACCGTTACTATTCGAATTTAAATAAGTTAAATAATATTGAGTTAATCTGCTATCGTATTTGGATAAACAACATCAGATAAAATTTAAACGCATAATTTTATTGATAATTATTATTCAACAGCCAGTTAAAACATATTTTCTTTTATTTTTGATTACAACGTTCCAATTTGTTTCGAATGTTATATAAGTTTTTCGAATATTATAAAAGATATTTTAGTTAGTAAACTTTGTATGATATTTTAAAATAAAAAGTAAAATAATTTCCTTATCAATATATCATTTTTCCCCACGTCCTTTAAATTTGAAGGGTGTAGAATATATTAATCTTAAGAAAACGAAATAGAATTTAATTATAATTCTGACACTAATATAATTATTCTGATGAAAATGCATTATGTTTTAAATGTATTATGCATATTATTTTTCTTTTCCTACAAAGTCATGGTACTTGATCAAATGTGGGATTAAATATAATTATTGTAATCGAATGTATGCATGTAATATAACAATGTTTCGGCAATATTTTGATTCTGATGTGATAAGGAAATTCATGAATAGAATTCTTGTGTTGATTTCACCGTTTTAGATCGGAGCACATTTATAAAACACCAGGTACCCTTAACAATTAATAACGAACCATTTAAAATTACACACATGGTAAATCCATGTACTATTCTTGCAAATTCATCCAGAATCTTAATCTTATAAATATGTCAAACTAATCCAAGCTATTTTAACTTTTAATATTTTAATTGATACTGACAAAAACAAAATGCATTAATGATATTTATTAGAGATTCTTATAAAAAAGTGATTTGTGTGTTTAGGTATATAAAAAATCGGAACTAAATATATACTATTTTTCATCATGCGTTGAAATAAAAGTGCATTAACGGATAGAGGGACAACAGAAATACAATACAAAAGTATTTTATCATTCTTGTAAATAAAAGTTTCTTTAAAATGTAAATACAATTTTTTCCAATTACTTGGTTCGTCAAAAAATGAATAAAGAAAGAGAGCAGTGAAGTTTAAAGTACATGATATTTTTCTTGCTGACGTTTTATTTGCTTATGACAAACACATATATGCTTCCGCAACTTTGCTTGGAAAGACCAACCTAGCGTTTCCTTTTTTGGACTTGCTATAACTTTGTTTGTGAAGGGTAAAAAATAACCCTGCAGTTCATTACCTTTTTTGCGGCTGTAAGAAACAACAAAAATGGCAAACAAATGGCTATCCCATCTTTCATCATTGACGTCTTTTTCCGCTTGAATTGTTTTCGTAAAGACAGAGAATTTGATGACAGGGTATTTATCATCATTGGTTAACTGCTCTACTTAAAAGGAAAATATCATTACACCCACTCATGGATCAAAAACTTACATTGAAGATACACTTTTATTAAACTCAATAATGAAAATCATTAATCAATTTAATAATAGGCTCCTATCATGTTAAAACTATTTTAAATGTACATATGTGACTCTGAACTTGTATACTCTTAATTTATATAAAATTAGATTTTTCAGTATTGATTTTCAAGCGTAATACATAAAAAAAACGGTTTAATGTTTACAGAAATATACATTAATTACTCAATACACCGCTAAATAATCTTTCTCTAAATATTTGAACTAAAAATTGAAAATAAAAAGTTATTGGATAAAAAAGACAACAAATTAAATACTCCAAAAATTATTTATGTCACATAAAACTTCTGAGAAATTCTGTAATAAAACTGTCTTCAAACATCCTTGAAAATAACTTCCTTATATTAAAAATTTAATAAATTTATTTAATTTTACGGAGTATTCAAATTACTTTCAAGCATTAGTAAAGAGCTGATAAAAAAATTCTCTCCTTTATCAACTTGCATTTTACATCTGTTATCCATTCTATTTAATTAATTCAAAATAAAAAATTCTCATTAGAGGAAAGATTACGATGTCATTGATTTTCTTTTCTTTTTAGAATGATATCAGGAAACATTCATTTAAGGAAATACATTATTCTTTAATAGATTAATTTAAAAATAAGCAATTTAGTAAATTCTGTGCTTATTAACTAATTAGTGATATAATGACTATAATTTACCGTTTACTAATCTAGGTAATAATAAAAAGTTAATGTTCTAAGCATCCAAATTAATATTTTTGCAACTTTTCATTTTAGTTTGGAAAATATTAAATTGAAATCAATAGACAGTTGTGCAATTTGTTTTACAAAAAACATACATTCTATAGCACTTAATTTATTATTTTATGGGCTCTCTAATATTTCTTTATAACGTCCTCATATTTATAAAGTACGGTACAAATACTTAAATATTTAAAAATCATTGATACGTTTTCAAGTTATATTATCATTTTCATATTTTACATTTTCACATATAAAATAATACGTTTATAAAGCTATTTTCAGCATTTAACACTGAAATAGTGCTACATATGTAACTGATCTATATTAAAAATACTTATTTTATAAAAAAAGGAAGTTCTGGCAATTATAAGTAGGCATTAAAAATTACAAGAATTGTATAATGATTTTCAAGCTGATCTTGGAGTGTTCAGCTTAGAATTCCTTTCAAGATTTTGAATGTTCAATTTTCATTAAGTTCAAGTATGATAATCTCACTTGAGCAGAATGGCTAGGAATTCAGTTTAATACATATAGTCAAGTTAGATTTAATGTGCAAGTGGTGATTATGAAGTGATTAACAAATGTTTATGAGGTAACAAAACAAGTAGGATGTTTTTTTATTAGATTTAATCCAGGAAATTTCATTAATTTTCAGCTCTAATTGCTCGGATATAAAAAAATAATTTCTACATTAATTTGGTAATAAAGTAGCATCACATTTTATAACAAAGAGATTCATTGTTACAATAAACCTTAATTTTAATCCAACTTGAGAGAGAGAGATGGAATAGAGAAACATACTTATTACTTCACTTATTACATTCAAGAAATTTAAGAAAAAATATTTTGAAGAAAAACACGATAAGCAGATGCACAGTTTAGCTCAGTTATCAGTTAAAGATTTCAGGAAATTTATATATTTTGATGTGAATCAGAATACATTATATAATTAAAAACATTCAACTGTAATTTCTATGTATATGATTTATGGTTTGTTTCACCTCATGCTTTGCCTTTTATATTTATTAACAATATATCCAGTTATATATCATATGAAAAATGCAATGATATACATTTTATAAAAATATTTAAATCTTAAATTAAATTTCTAATGTGAGCAATGCGCATTAAATTTAATACTAAAACAGTCCAATTTCTCATGACATACTTCAGTATATAAATTATTATACACTTAAAAATTCAAAAATAGGTAAATACGTTTTCATAAAAGCAAAACAGAAACAAATTATTGTACTAATAAATGTTTTATTTTAATAAATCCTAATCACTAAGAATAACTAGATGATTGATAATTTCTGGTTAAGATACAAGAAAATTAAGAGTAACAAAAATACTTAATGTGTTCTCGTGGAAAACTCCCTAACTGCATATTTTTATTCTCTTGATTTGTCATTCATATTTTATACTGATTTAGAACTTTAATTTCAAGAATTTATATGTTTTTTTTAAGGAAATATATACATTCAGCATTCAAGCAAACTATTAACTTTCATAAGCATCACATGTTTTCTAAACTTGGAACTTCTAATTGCCTTGCTGTAGTAGGACAATGTGTAAAAAATATAATTAAATTAACAAATCTTTAAATATATTACTTATTTAATTGTTACAACCAGCTAGATGAGGAAAATTACTGCAATGAAATGTTGTTTCCACCTTTTCTTTAAATTTTACTTCTCAGCGTGTATTGAATAGCCAATCAACTAACAAAACCTGAAAGGCATTTATATACCTATTTGGAATGCCTTTTGAGAGGTTGGTTAAGCAGTGTAACATATTCAACTGTCAAAGCAAGTTATTTGAAAACATCATAACAGATACCTACCATGTTCAATGTACAAAAAATAGAAATTCAAAATCTATATCCTCTTTTTCTATAAAGACAGGGATCTAAACTGTTACCCAACATTATGAAGAAAGTGGCTGTACATTCATTACGATGAAACCATCTTGAATCCAAACAAATACGGTACATACAATTAATATATAATATGTATTAAAGCTTAATTAATACTGCTGAACAATTTGCTTTTATTTGAATTATGATAAAAAAATGGCATTAAGTTCCATGTTTCAGGCACAATAATATTTTTGTTTACCAAACTGCATTTCCCTTTTAAAAAGTAGATGTCTCGCCTGTGGTGATTCCTCATTCTCAAATTGTGTGTATTTTAAATTTGTCTTCTGATTTCATAATATTTATCACGTCTCGTCACGAGATTTGAACAATGTTTTTTCTGTGTTATCCAGTTGTTTACCTGTCTCATTTAAGTAATTTCATCTT
>JAPDSC010005847.1:27934-69821 GCA_026290005.1 Latrodectus geometricus
ATATATATATATATATATATATATATATATATATATATATAAAACTTTCCATTAAAATAAACCAGTATTCCTATTAAAATAAATCAAATTTTTTCAATATGTTTTCTCTTCTTAATTGGTACTCTAAGATGATTTTTCAATTTGTAGCCATGGGGATAAGTTTGTTTACTAAAATTACTTTATATTTAACACTATTAATTTTCATAAAAATATATTTGTACGGTTAGAAAGACGAAATAATTCATTTTAATAAACTAGTTTAAAATAAATAAAGTCAAGGTAGATTAATTTAATTTCAAAATCTTTCGAAAAGGATTTATAGTTACACATTGCTTTTCCTCCAAATAATTTCTTATTAATTTTAATCACTGAATCATCTTTAGTTTGTATTAGTTAATTCAGCTATATTCTCTATAGTATTTTGACGAATAAGATTCGTAGTGTGTTTATCTTTATTATTTATTTCACAGTGTTTGAAGTTTGCATTGAAAAGATATATTAAGTTACATTTAAATATATTATATGCGTTAAATAATATTTAATTATGAAGCATAATTATTTCAAACCTAATAAATGTAGCATAAAAACAGTCACCAAGAATTATTTTCCTTGATATTTTAAATAATGAAAATGATGTCACTAACGACTGTATTGACTTCAAAACTTAAATAAGATGCAAATTATTTTCCCTGTGGACATAAAAATTATATATAGAGGCCTTAGGCTATTAAGCAATTCATTTTACCTCTCCTTGGGTTTATGGTGACCCACTTTTAAGACAGCTTTCTCAATAAAGAAATGCCCTTATTAAATGTTCAATCCCTGTCATTATTAAAAAAGATAAGATATATTGTTTCTGCCTTCTGCACGCATGCCTAAATATGTGAATTATTATGAGTTTTTCTGGTTCCTCTCTTGCAGCACGTGACTTTCATAGCAGCTTGCTATCTATGAAAAAAAAAACTGTACAGATTATAGCTTAATTTGTGTTTATTAAAATTCCAAATAACAGCCTTATGCCGTTAAGAAGTTCAATGGACTGTGAAAATTTATCTCTATGGGGCTCACCATTGACTAGTGGCAAAATAATATTAGTCATGGTAAAATTCTAAGTTTGATACCAGCAGCTATTGTAGAATATTGAAAGATGTATGTTGCGCTTCTTTCTCTTGCGTGCTTGTGCCAAGGTAGGGTGCATACAAATTAGGGTATTTGTTTCAATGTTATTGAACATACAAAATTAAATATGACATTTAAGTTACACGTTGAATCAAATGATTTTAACAAAATTTATTAAAATTGGCAGCAAACTTGGCTTGACAACAAAAGTAACACCTTTAAATTTTAGATATTATAATTTGAACCAATTCAATTTTCAAAAAGCTTCTTTTAAATTACATTTTAAGCTAATAAATTGATAAACTATAAAACTGAGCATTTTGTTAAATTGCCTAATTTTTTTTAAAGAAAATGTAACAAATGAAATACAGTTTGGGAATTCAATCAGGGAGACTAGACTGTATTACTAGTTTTTTTTCTAAATATGAAAAAATACTTATGAAACTTTTAAAGTTAAAAAGTAAAAAATCAGAACATCAAGCTTGTGATTTAGACAGTTTGGAAGGAGACATCTGACATGTCAGGATGTCGCTCGTCGAACTTCTTTTTCTTCTCTTTCCCATTCCCTTCGCAGACTGTGATTTTTTTCCCTACCTTACTTGTGCCAATGATGCGATCGATAGCAAAGTGTGACATACTTCGCGAAGTAAAATACATGAAAAAAATTTGGTAAAGATCGCAAGAATACCAATAGAAACACTTTTGGCAAGACTTTCTTTATTAGATCAATTTTGTCAAATCTGTTGTTAGTTTCACACTTCCAATTAAGTGGCTTCAGTTCATTTCTTGCTAGTTTTGTAAAAAAATCAATTGCAACAATAGTGACGTGTATATTTCTTTTCGTTAAAGTTTGTGAAGGATTAAGCACACAATACGTTCCTTATTAACTTCTCATGTTTGAGTAGTTTACAATAATTGTTCAGTAGAATGAGGTAGAAGAACTTTTTCCAATGATAGCTTATTTCCAATTTACTGATATATTTTTACTAAATTTTTTAATTATTGAAATACTACCCTTAATCAAAACGTTTTATTTTATTATCTATTTTTTTCAACAATTTTAATTTGTACAACAATTAACTATAAAATTGACTCTTGATGACTTGTGGTAATGAAATCTTAAATATACCTCATATGGTATTATGGAAGTTTTTGATTTGTTCATAATAGTCTTATGCTAGGTACTTATGCTATACAATCGTATATTTGTATATGTATCAAATTATGCTGTGCACTCAAAATATAAGACTTTTATTCACGAAGGAAAATGTTCCCTAACATTTTAGGGAACATTTCAGAATATTAATTTTTTGACAAATTTTTGTATAAAAATAATACAAACAGAGTATTTTAGAATTATCATTTATAAAATATACAATAATTAAATATATTCATGGAAATATTTTTAAAGGGAATAATTTTAAATGTAAACTTTGGTATAAAATCTTTATGAATAGAAATTATATATATATATATCATATGGTATTTTGGAAGTTTTTGATTTGTTTATATATATATATATAAGTTGAGATATTTATATATATATATATATATATATATATATATATATTATGAAATGTGTAAAACTGCAAATGGTGAAAATGCGTAAAACTGCAAATCAACAAAATAAAAGTTTCTCAAAAGGAATTTTCTCTTAATTCTATTGTTTTCTTGTATGTAAATTTGATGAAGCAAAATATAGGGGGAATCAATGTTTATTTAAATTGCGAATTTCCCTTGGATTTGTATATTACTTCGAAATATGTAAATTCAGTCATTAAAAAATTTAAGAAGCAAATTGTTTTTCACGTTTTAATATTTTAATACCCTGTCAAAAAAGGTACAATAGTTTACTTTTCGTCTGCTTACATACTATATATAATGTACCTTTCCGCATTGGTGGCATGTTATGCTAGCTTCAAATCATTCAGAAACTTATATCATATGTAATGACTATCATAAAATATTTTATAATTATCATAAAAATATAATAGAGCGCATTGTTTCTCCTTTTTAACAAGTGAAAGGGAATCCTTTGAATTCTGTTTTTCCTTTTTTATTACATTCGTAGAATGCAATAACAGTAATTTGAAGGACTTAACTTTAATCTCTCTTAAGCTCATTTTAATATTGCTTAGGACAGCTGTACTCTGTATAAAATGTATGCTTAAATGTATATTAGAAATACATTATCTCTTTTAAAATTGAAGAATTATGGGAATTAATTTTTAAATTTAAAGAATAATGA
Source organism: Latrodectus geometricus (assembly GCA_026290005.1). Taxonomy (NCBI): domain Eukaryota; kingdom Metazoa; phylum Arthropoda; class Arachnida; order Araneae; family Theridiidae; genus Latrodectus; species Latrodectus geometricus. The sequence goes on from JAPDSC010005847.1 coordinate 31,302, forward strand.
TAATATTTTATTATTTTCAAATTTATTTTTAATCAACATAATTAAATATTAGTATTAAGTCATCGAATGAACATTTTGAAATAGGTCTTAATTAAAATAAATGTTGCTTTCATTATAAAAACTTGGCAGTTACGTAAGCATTATACATTTCTCCTATTTTTTAATCAGTTAATTGCTTCCTTAACAGTTGATAATTTTTGACATTATAAGATTTCTGTTGCGTAACAATTCAAAAATAACTGACTACTTAAATATGTGTGATTGCATTATTAAATTATAAATGCAAATTGTAGCAACTAATATATTCTTAGATATTTTATAATTTTGACAATTAATGCTGCATGAATTCATGATTTGAAACACTTTTATTCATTAATATGATTTATTTTTTTTGACAATCATGTGATTTAAAATTCATATAAATAAACAAACTTCAAGGCCAGCCGAAAGCTACAATTTTTTGTTAACTATTTTTTTTCTTAACAATTTTAGAGATTTGCAAAATAAAATACTATGTGATATTTGTATATAAAAATGAATGCCATTTGTAACAATTTTACGCAATGCGATTTATTGGTGACGTGTGTATAAAAAATAGAATTAGAAGCATTGCATATAGCATTAAATATCATTCTTACTAAAGCATAAAAATATTAATAGAGACTAAAACAGTTGTACAGGTTTTAATATTTTAACAAAACTGTTTGGTTTAATAAGTAATAAGCTTAAAAGATTTGAAAAAATAATTATAAAAAACAAACTCAACTTAATTAAAGTCATTAAAGAAACTCAAGAAACTGATCTTATAAATTTGTATTTTTTTCAAAACTAAATGTTTTTCAAATCTTAGTTTCAATTTGCACGCAAGTAATTATCATAATTAAAATTTTCATTCATAATAATAATAATGAAAAAGGAAGTGCAACTTTAAAAATGAAAAGAAATTAGTAGTTTTTTATTTTCGTTTTCACTAAAAGTGAATAATTTGTAAAAAAATAACTTTCTTCTGGAAATGATTTTTCTTTTGATTAATTGCTTAAACTCATTTTTTAATTTCTTTTTAAATTGAAATTATCATTAGCTGCCTAGATCAATGATTACTTTAATCTTAATTTAGATATTTTAAACAGCAAAAAAATTAAATTTTGATTAATTAAGTAAAATAATATTGATAAAAAAGACATTTCATTCGTAAGTAAAGACTAAAATGAATAGTTGATCATGTAAAAATAATTATGCGAAATTTATTATTTAAACAAAATAAACATATTTCAATATTTAAATTTGATAATGCCTTTCCTTAGTGATTGAAATAGAATATAATATTATGGAATCTTAGGAAATATTTGTCAAATTGATAAGAAATACTTATCAAATTGAAGCACATTTAATGACAGGCTATGATATAAATATTTAAATACGTATTTCCTATTTATTAAAAGTGTTTACAACATGTCAGGTGATAGAATTATTCTTTCATGTTTTAGAAATATTTATAATATATTAAAATATTATGTTGAAAGGCAGTTAATCCAAAACTTGGTTGGACTTTTAACGATCGTCAAAAAACGACTTTAATTCCTTATTATTCAGTAAGAACACTTAGCTATTAGTTTCAGATTTTTCAATTAAATATAAATAGTAAACACAAGTATTATCTAAATGAAGTATCTATTCTAAAATATTTGAATATTTACCTGAACTTTGTAATGGGACATCCTAATGATTGACAAATTTTTTTGTTAGAAAAACGATTATTATATGAATAATGGAAATTCGATACATTTCTGAATACTGTATGGACACCTCTTGAGAGGTGTTCTCATAACTTTACAAGATTTATTCCCTTGTAAAGCAAGATTAGTATGTATTAATTGAAAAAAGTATAAATATTCAAAAGCATTTTGTTTATTAGTCATTTATTACATGTAGTCCATCCAATAAATAAAACATTTTCGAATATTTATAAAAATCATACAACCGCTTAGAGTCTGAATTTCTACTAATAAAATAAAAAATATAGGATTTAATTAAAAATAATATTCCAGTTTTTGTTTTTTATAAAAAAAAAGTAAGGAAGATAAACAGTATTGAAAATAAATGATTAATGACTTTTTGTAGCATGAGATTATGTTTATCGAATTTTCCTCTTGAAAATGGATTAAGTAAAGAGAAATGAATAATTTTTTTACTAGCAGATAGAAAAAAATTATTTTATGTAATTGAAAATTTTTTCTATGTAATGATAAGTAGAATAAGCTTTGAAATTGAAAAACAAGAGGATTAGGGAGATCAAAATTAAAAATGATGGTGATAAAAGGGGCTTAAAATGTAAGTACTTTATAGAAATGTGAGACATTATCATAGTTAACAAACTAAATTCCCCCCCAAAAAAACTGGTAATTTTTTATGATTATTCTTTTTAAATTTTCTCAATATGTGCTTATTGATATATGTATATTTCATTGATTTTAAAAATCAACTTGCTGAAACTCATTTCTTATTTACTATAGACAGTTTTAATTCATTTTTATAGAATTCAATAAGAAGTAGCTGGTACACCTTCCGCATTTTATAATGCAATTTTACCTATATAAATTTTAAGTTAATTCTATAATCGTCTGTTCCATTTTAAATACAATGTATTCCGTATTAATATATGTTTCAGTTATTGATACCATTACTTTCAGATAAAAATAAGGTAAATAAGTTAAAGTAAGCAATAATATTTTATTTTTATTTAAATTAATACCTTTTGTTCATTTCAAGCATTTCCACACATTCTTCAAAATTAAAGAGGAAAGTAAACAATCCAACCACACAATTTAAGAAATATTTTTCCCTTTCAGAGTATCTATTAAGAAGCAGGAGTCCTATGTGGCCATGTTTTTTCATCCATAAAAACGAAGTTTGCACCAATAGCACCTCAGAACAGACGCAAATGATGATTGCTAATCTATTTACAAAATATATTTCAGGTTACATAGCCTCTATAAAATATATGGATTTCAGATCATCACATTTTGAGCTTAATTCTTACCCAGATACAAATACAAGACAATATTTACGGTCAGTTTCAATGATATCACTGGAATGAAGCAATGTTTTGATCTCACTGCAAATCACCTAGCAGGGAAATTCGCTTGGGGTTCAAGACAGGCACAAATCTGTTAAGTAGTCATGACTCAGATGATGTGATGACCAAGTTTTGTGCTCTTTGCACCACTCTAAAAGTGTCTTCAACGCAGCAGTTAGTACGTCAGTTGAGTATACCACCTTGTGAAGGTGTTAGGGCACAGTAAATCGGGACACTTGTCGTCCCATGGCTGTACTACACAGCTGCTAAGCAATGGTGCTTGCTGACTGGTATAAGGCTTTTTTCACTTGCGAGATGATATATCAGTAAATATCGGTTGTTTTTAGGTTGGCCACCTGCAACTCCTCATATATTTATACAAATGGTTTGGTAGTCTTTTTAAAAGAATGAAGCGACATTTTTGTTGATTCCGAGCAGTTCAGATAACTAATCACGTTACCTCCAATCCCTCCAGCTTTCCGACCATTCCTCCATTGATAACTTCTAGCAATATTTTTCGAAATATGTTATTGTACTTGGAGAGAATCTCTTTAATTGTGCCTCAGTTGTTCTTTTTATTGTTGTGTTCAGCTACGCGTTCTTGCCGACCACACGCGTTTTGAGTACTCTCATACATCTTGTAACAATTTTTTACTGACATCTGGATAAACATGTCATTTTTATTGAATTGTGTTTCAATGCATTGATTGCAAGAACCCATTTTCAGCAAAATTCACGGCTATCTACTTAAAATTTGTTGATTAAGTTTTGCACACTAGGGTATATTATAATATGTCTGGTTATATTTTGATCTCCATTAGAAAACTTCAACAAATTATTTGGTTTATTATAAAATCTTGCAACTAAAAATGTTAAAAGAGAATTATCAGTAAACAATATTACTATTTAAAAGTACGAAAACATTTTTATATATTTATTGAAGATTAGAGACAGTTAAATTATAAGACCTTTTATATATAGTGTAGAAAAGAATAAACTTATTAAGGTACACAATTTGAAGAACGTAATGCAAATAATAAGATGAAATATATATATAAAATAAGAAAATTTGTGTTAGTGTACAGAGAATAATAATGTTTTGTAAATTCATAAACTTATTCTTTTTACAACAATAAAGCAGTAAGTAAATTATTTTAGTTGATTCAATCTTTAAAGTAAATAATTAATGATGGATTAAGAAATTCATTTTTAATGATGTTTCCCCCATCACTTATGCCAAATATTAAATAATTTATGACATGCAAAATTAAGTTTAGCTTAAAAGATACTTAACTATACTTAAAATTTGTTTTAGATCATAACAAAGATTAACGTTGGCATTCTTTCAGAAGATATTTTTTTACGTATTTATGTAACTCATTTTTTGTATATTAGAGAAATTTAGCAATTTTTAGTCATGTTTGAATTCACTTCTTTAATGAAATTCGGACTTCCATTACGATCTTATTCACTTAAATATTTTACTTGAAGTGGCTCATATTTTTTTGGTTCAGATGTGGTAGTTTTTACTTTAATTAACAATATAAGAGAAGCTGTTATTTAAATTACTTATTTTTACAATGAAATAAAATTGAGGACATAATGCACCTGAATCGTTTAGATATTTTAAGACGTTTTATTTATATTTTATAGCTGAAAAAGTTACACTGAATCAGGAACAAAATAAACATTTTTTCAAAATCGTATAGTAAAAGGTTTGTCATTGCTCCTGAGCAAAGTTAATTTTTCTAGCTTATTTTTTTATAAAAGCTTTTACTTATTTCATGTTATAAACTGGATTTTTTGAATGAGTAATCTCCCGTACGAATTAATTTGAAGCAATATGTGATTACGTATAATAATAAAAGAATGGTGGGCATAATAAACTGAATTACATGAAGATTAAAAAATTATCATTTTTAGAAAAAATGTAAAATTCAAACTAATGCCTCCTAAAAAGTATATAATTTAACAAGACTGAATTTTTAAATGAGCTTTAAATATTGAAACAGAAAAGTATTTATGTTCTACTTGCAATCTGTATAATGGAAAAAATTTCGTTATGATATTAGTACTATTTACTCTGAAGTAGTAATTTTAATTATAATTGAAAATCAGTGATTATCCACGAAGCACAGATCTCACAAGAATCATGAAAATTGCATTAGGTTATAACAATTTATAACCAATGTATTCAAAATTAGATTTTTGAAAGCCTATTGCGGAAACTAAGAAAAATTGTGATTGATTTTTATTTCAGAATACAAAAATAAATTTTTCCATTAAAATCATTTTTAATTTCCAAATTAATCTTTAGAAGGGAAATTGATTTTTTTTAATGATATTAAGTTTTTATTGAATTAAATCATCAACAATAAAATATATTGTTTTGAATTTTAATCTACAGTATGAGTTTGATTTAGTGAAAAATTGTTCCATTTTTAATTATTGAAAGTCTGTACTAATATAAGATATCTGAGATGTTTATTAATTTCTTTTTAAGAATTTAAACTTTTATGCCTTTGATCAGTATAAAGTATGCATTGTCAAATACAATAAAATATATAAAAATATCAACTCTTTCGGACCTGCTTTCAGCAATAATTAAAACTATTTCAGATGATGTATTGTTCATCAAGAAGATATATTTTCAACATAAGATTATCTTTTTTAAATTTGAGTAATTGCAACCAGATGTTTCTCTCTTAAGCTTGTATTTGTGCGAAAAAGCATAATAATTTAGTAAAAACACTTTATCAATAAAAATTAAATCTATTAAGCAGTTTATTACATTTCATTTCATGAGGAACAATATTTGAATGATATCTCAAACATATTACTTATAAAACCCATGATGTTGATTCCTTATATATATATATATATATAAATAGAGAGAGAGAGAGAGAGAGAGATATTTTAAATTAAAATGTAGCTAAATGACATCATAGGGGTTATTGGAATTGACTTGGGAAACGCAAATTTTTTCTAGTTTGAATTTTAAGAAAAAAATTTTTATGTGAAAACAATTTCTTATAGATTGTTGTATATAGCAACCATATTTTGTGATGCTAAACACAAATGATTTCATTTTGAACTGATTGGATTCCAGATATCCTTAATAATAAATATCTTACGTACCTTGACCACATTTATTAGATCTGAATATTTACACACTTACACAAACAAGTATAGCCTTTTTGTATTTTGAGGGTTGTTATATAATTCTAAGACTCACTTAGATAAGAAACAATCATAAATGAAAAGGAATCCAGAGACCTTTAAGTACAAAAAAAAAATTCTTTTAAAATGTAACGGAGATTTTCTTTACAAAATTTGTAGTGTAATAATGAATTACTGTACAACAAAATTCTTACTCAGCTTTTTATGTTTTGTTAAATTGTTTTAATTTTTTTAACAATATTTCTTTCAGTCAATATACTCTTATTTAATTATTTTAAATGTTTTTCTATTTGATGGCAATAATTAGTTAAGAAGTATATCAGAAACACATGTTTATCTTTTTTAATAGTAAAATTAATTTCAAATATAACTAATTTAAAAATCATCTAATTTTTTTAAATTAAGAAATCACCATACTCTTCAATAAATTCCTTATTTGTTCATTGTATTTCCTAGAAAAAATTCTATAAAAATAAATTTATTTTTAAATAATATTCTGAGATAAATATGATGAAAAATTAAGGACTTTATTAAAAAAAATTAAGTCGAGCTATTATAATATACTGTCGGAATATAAAGTGCTAATATATAAAAATAAAATGTGCAAAAGCAATTTTTACTGATAAACTAAACTTAAAAATATTTTAAATAAATTGAATAAATTATTCTCTCTAATAACATCAGTTCTTTTCAACAGGGGAGACAGCTGTGGCAGAATAAAGTAAAAAAGCAATTACTTCTACTCCCTGAAGGTTGGTAATACGATTGCACAATCAACTGGAATTTATAACAAAGGTATCTAGTGATTGAATTAAATTTTTTATTACACTTAAACTGAGCAGCAATTACATTTTCAGTATTTACAAATGAGCGCAAAAGATTCTCATTTCAATTTCACCATTTTATTACTGATAAAAGAACCTTCATGTTATTATTCATATCTATATGTTAAATCAAATAAAACTCAGGTATGCTAGGGGAAAATCAAAATGAAACAAGAACACTTGATGATTAGAAAATGCTTTTAATAAATGTATGGGATGGTATCATTGGTTGCCGTGTCATCAGATAGTACTTATTTCAATATCTGTCAAATCCAAAGTATCTGCTATTTGTTCAGCAAATATTGCCCTAGCTGTTGGACGAAACATACTTATTCGCTATTGAGCATTGTACCATGTGGTTACTGCATGTGATAGGCTGCCCCGTCATCAGAGTATTAACATACTTCACGACTTGAATTCAATATATGGTCAACAGCGGGTTGTCTACTACCTTGGCTCTCTTACTTAGTTACGCTGTTAGTGATAACTTCATCTGATGATACGTAAAGACTTTTGTATACGATGATTCATTGTCAATGTTGAGCATCTTGTTGTACGTATCATTGTAATTGCTGGGGAAATCCGGAACAAGTTTGGTGTTTTTGATAATATAAGATCTTCAGTTTTCTGGAGATGTGAGGCTAACATCGTGACAAAGGATGTTGATTTCGAATACCGTTTTGATTAACGCTCATTGTCTCCTTATATTAGTTCTTATTCTTTTTTTTTGTATGATGTATTACTGAAATGTATTACTGCATGATGTATATTTTTAGTTTCATATAAAAAAATTCTTTTAATTGAATTGGAGGATATCCAATTCCTCATTTTTTTTATATTATTTGGAGAGGAGATCTGACCCTGAAGAGAATTTTAATTTAATGCTTGATATTATGATGTTTTCAATTCAGAATTTTGTAAATTAATTTTGCTTTTGGATATGTGTTTTTGCAATAAATCAGTAACTCTAGCAGCCGACTTCAAATTTAATAATTAAATTTACCTTCTTGCGTAAAAATGACAAACAATGAGTAAATTAAATAATCCTTAAATATTATAATGCTTATTGTGTTAAGAAATCGAATATAACACTTCTTTTGCTTCTATAAATAAAAATAAATGAAGTAATTAATTTAAATTTAAATGTGTAGAACCTATCTGAAATGGTAAGGATAAAAGTTTTAAATCTTCTGATTTTCAGTTATTTGTAGATTTGAAATTTGGACGATTATAGAATCCTAATAAGATAAGAGAATTAATAAATCTTCTATTTTATGCAAGGCAATTAAATTCGTAATTAAAACTGTTTGATAGAATTTAAATCTAGAATCTTATTGAACCTTTTCTCTTTACTTTTTTCATCGTTCTTAATACGTCTTAAAAGTGCTTCAGAAATCATTCATCCGGAAGAGATTTAAGTTTATGACGCCGAAAAACGCACTCGCTACCTGCTGGCAATGACCCAAGAATATTCCAAAGAATAATGACATCAAAGAGAGGGATGGCAGCGAAAACTTCCCAGATAACGCTGAGCACTTGGTGATGCCTGATATTTTGCATGCGTTGACGATTCCTTAACTCGGAATGATTCGTAATGTGCCGTTACCTAGCAACGCCAGTGTCTCATTCCTTGAAAAATTTTGGAAGAGGATTCTGAAGAAATAAAGGAAGAGACTGAAACGATGTCTCTTATCATCTTCTGAACATAAGCTGAAGAGATTCAACCTCATTATTTGTAGTTAAGTCTTTCTATTTTTGGATGTATGCAAGCTATTATTTGATGACTTAACAATTCATCGTTATCCCAAACTGTCTCATAAGTTTGATATGTATCAAATTCCTTTTGTTTTATTTCCTTTGTTCAAGTGAATCGAGTTTTAACAATTTATCAAGTTAGCTTTATTTCTCAAGATTGTTAGGAACATAATGTTTCAGGTTTCATATGTTGAATAAATTGCGTTCATTTAAATATCTAATAATTTAATAAATGTACATAATCGTGAACAGTTTTTAATTTTGTATAATAACCGAAGATTCAGCTATATGTTTTCAAATACATAAAATGTATTTGGAAATATGCAATCTAAAATTACCTTGCAGTTTGAAATTATAAAGGATTTAGTTTTCCTTAATTTCATATAGTTTCCTTAAAATTCAAAGTTTAGCAAAGAAACTAAATCTGCGAAAAACTTAATCACTAGTCTTTAATAAAAGTAAAATATTTGCTGCAATGTTTAATTTGAATTTATAAAATAATTTTCGCAAACAAAATCTTAAAAAACTAATATGAATACATCGATTTTTAGATGAAAAAACTTATGAAAGCAAATATACAAATAAAATATAGGTATTATATCTAAATTAAATTATTCCTATCAATAAGAATTTGCATTCCCTTTTATTCAATGTGGTATATATTATATGAAAATGAAACAGCAACCAAAAACTTAAATAAATTCTATATTTAATAAAAATAAGAACAATATAGAAAAATGTATTAATGAGCTATTTCTTTTATTTTTCATTTATTTTCCATTTATTAGGCGGGAACTACTGTTTAAAGAATATTCCGTACCACTTCAAATGTCTATGTGTATGGTAGGATTCAAAGTCACAAAATGTTGAATCCAAGACCAAAAACGGTTTTGTCCCTCAAATTTCAGTAAAATTTCTAAGATTAGTTTGCAAATCACTTTGAATTTAAGCGTTTTATTTTTGCTGTTTTTGCTATTTATGAAACACTTGCATATTTTCAATTTAATTTTTACTATACAGTTATATATAGCAAAAAAAAATTACATCAAAAATATAAAAAAAAATCATAATTACGGAAATTTCTGGAATAATAATACCAAATCAGATAAATATAAGAACCGTTATATTTTTCATTCCTCTTGTGATAGTTGACCTATTTGAAATCATTAGTTATACATATTTCAATGTTAGCATCATACATATTTACCTTCCTTAAATGTCTTCATGGATAGTGGGCTGTAATCACGAGTCTCACAAAAAGCATACAAGGAAAATACCCAAACATGCATGATGACAGTGTAGAAAAAAGTGCTAACCATATTGACAATCGTGGGAATCGTTAGAATGAATCAAAAGTGTTTTCCACTTTGAGTCATGTGGTACCATTAAACCATGATGAAGCTGAAAAACACATGTACAACTTAGTGAAAATGTACGATATATTTAAGAGAAAATTGCACGTTTCAAAGAATAAGCTTTCAGGGGACCTTGTCTTATCAAAAATATTAAAATATCAAAGTTAATTTTGGTAATAAAGTATTCGAAATATTATAAGGAATAATGTACAAGTGAAAATTATTTTACTCACATCCGTAGAATATTTTTGTATTTGTGGGTTTTTTTTATACCTTGGATAGAATTCACGTTTCGAAAAGAAATAAATTTTAAAGATCCCAAAGCATTTTATTTGACAAATTTTATTTTGAAATTGAAATATAACTATACTTTTGCTTAGAATTCCAAACTTTTTTATTATAGTTGTACTGTTTAAAAGTAGCGATGAAATGATACATATTTATTATTAAATTAAATATATATTGTTTTTTATCAGTAAGAACAAATTGATTTCATAAAAACTTTATCATAGATTTCTGAGACAAAATTGCATTATCATGGAGGTAAAACTAGTCAATATTTGTTATTGAATCGCATTTTTATGTTATATAATTTGATAAATTTGAGTAAAGTATTTGTATCTATCAAATATCAAAGTGTAATAATTAATGATTCCTTTTAATGTTGTAAGCCTTTGAAATGTTAATAATCCTATTTTAAAGCATATATAATCCAGATTAATAGTTTAGTGAAAAGGATAATTGAGATAATATATGACTCTAATATCGTTAGTGCACAATTATTACCAGTTGGTTACATTAAAAAAACATATAAACAAAATTCTGTAACATTGTATAAAAGAATTACTGTTAAATTCAATAATCTGTAAAGTCTTAAAATAATGTTGCTTAATTTTTTAAATTAAATATCAAAAAATCACAATGTAAAACTATGAAGATAAATTTAATAATATATTTTTAAATTGAAAATAGACCAATAAATACTCAAACACAATTATAAAAATAAACTTTATTGTATCATCTTTCTGACTAATTAGTTTTGCTATCAAAAACTCAAAATAAATAAAAATATAGCTAAAAGATACTCAATTCAAAATTTATAAAATATCTTTCTTATCATTTAAAATATTAAGGATTTGAAATTCTCAATTTTTTACATCAAGTATAAAAATTAAAAATATTTTTCATATAGTTTACAGCAAACTGACTTTCGCTGACATTGTTAATGAAATGAAAGACATTTTAAGACATATCTCTAATAAACTTCAAAGAAGCTGTCATTAAAGTCAGCTGCAGTAAAACATAAAAAATACTGAATTTAATTTCTTATACGAGAACTCTCTTTCTCCCCCCATTTTGATCTCGACTTTTAATCACTAGAAAGTGAGTCAAGAGTAACAGGTAAGGGCTTATTAGATCTTAAGTGGCACTACAAAAGATACTTGTAATGGAATATGCCCTTTTCTTTAACAAGGTTGTTAAGTAAAAGTTTGTATTTTTATTCAATATGTTGTATTTTAAACTGTCATATTTACTGTACATCATTTATTTTTATTTGTTTATACTTATCTTAAAACTATGCATTCTTATGGATTCTAAAGAAGAGGGATATATGATTTAAGACTGTTATAATCATGGTGTCATACATTTTACTATGTGAATGAAATAATTGCTACTTAAGAAATACTTCAGCTTCTTCACTTTACAAACATCATGGTTCTCCTTACCATTAAAAACTTATGTAATAAAAAGTAGCTCATAAAATTTGATGACTGCAAATCATTTTATTAAAATTCTTTATTTTAGTAGATTTATGAAATATTGAAGTATTTTTCATGTTTAAAAAATTTAAACATAAGAGTTTTGAAAATATTTACATTAAAACTTAGTCAAAATGTTTAGAACAAAGTTGAAAGAGTAACATTTATTGAGTCAAATAAGTAAGTGAAAATGAAATGTTATGTCAGTAGCTTATTAAATTACTGATATAACTTTTGAAACTTATTTTTCAGACTAAAATGAAACTCTGTTACTGATCCTAATTTATATTTTCAAATTATCGGTGAATTATTTGCTGATCATTGTCATTTTGTACAACCAAAAATTCAGCAACTATTTTAAATTTATTTCAAAATTATTTGAACATATTGCCAAGAAATGTATGATTATATGCACACTGTATTATATACATGAAATAGAAACAACGAAAACATTTATCGAAGTATTTGTTTTTCTCAAGTCTATCAACTGTTCTTTTCGACCGCGATGGAATTTACACAACTTAAATTTTATGCACATTTTCTTTTGCAGTCAATGTTTATGGTATCTTAAGAAAGTTTGTTTTATAAAAATATGATGCTATGGTTCATCTTCAAATATTAGCATTTTCTGTTAAACAAAGATACCGTGGGCGAAATATTATTTTGATTCTTTCAATGATATAATGTAATTATAATAATTACACAAGGAAAATACAGAAATACTTCCATTATAAAAACTTCAATGCAAACATAGTTTACCTCTACTTTACCTCAATTATAATGAAAACTAAAAGTAAAATCGAACATTAAACAACGCTATTTTATCATTTTCATATATAAAAACGAAGGAACTTAGAAAAAAGACATTGATGAGTGATTTTGATATACAGAAAATGTTAAAAGTCCTTAAAGGGATTTTTGTTGAGAAAAATATTCCTTTTCCTTTCTAGCTTTCATATGATATTATTTCTATGAAATATGTTCCTATCATTTTTTGCATAAAAATTTACAGATAAAAAACTGGAAGGAAAAAATATTTTTAAAAATTCTATGCAACTTTATTAAACGTTGTAACTTTTAAGCGTATTTATTAAACTGAGATGATATGTAACACACTTATTTTTTAAAATATGTATATATTTTTTTTTCTAATGACGGGCATCCTAGAGCAACTAAATACATTAGCCCATATGCCCCAACAAGACCGGAAACTGCTACTCATTTTATCGTTACCCGGTGGGCACCTGTAAACCAAGTCACGGAGATACGAGTAGCATCGCCCACACCACACCACCACAAACCCGTTTATAGGGCGGGCCACATTCGTTCATCATCTGAGGAAAGAACAAGAAACAGAGAGATAGAAAGAAAAAGTACATCGATGCACGAGCCGGATTCGAACCCAGATCCTCACCATCCGTAGTCAGTTACGCTAATCACTAGACAGGTTGGGCGGCAGTTTAATATATATAAAAATTTGAAAGAGATCAAAATTTTTGTTAAAATTTAAATTATGAGATTATAATTAATAAAAGGTAAATACTTGCGACTTAAACTTTTTTGTATGATTTGGTGTTTTGTTTTAAAAAATACATATTTTAACAACATTACCAAATTAATTTTTGTTTGTCAAAATAGAGTGATAAATGGTAACTTTCCAAAATAAAACAAAAACTCATAAAATGGGAAACAATGGCCAAGTATTGATTCGATGGACATGAAATGCAGTTTTAATCTAATTAAATATAATGATTTCTGAATGAAAACAAATAAGAGCATTAAAAGATGAAAATTATTTTGACGTTTTATAAGTCTTGAGATAACGTCATATAAGATTCATGAAACAATAAAAATTCCAAGTTAGAACAATCAGCAAAATGATAATAATAGTATATTCAAGTGTTCATTATCCACACTGCATTGTTTAACACTATATCCTTATGATATGATCAGCTACCACAAAGTCAAGTAAAGGCAGTCATATGCAGTGGTTTTCAAATTTGTAGAATTAACTAGGAAAAATAGTTTCATAAACTGTGTACAACTTCCCGAAGATTCATTAAGACTTTATTGACATGAAGAAAACAATTTAATTTTTTCTACTTATTTTAATATGAAAACAATAAACAGTTGTTTTTCTTTCCGTGTTAACACTTGCATCATTGAAGTGTGCCAATAAAATGAATTAATCAATGTTGTTTTCAGAACAAAATACAGTTGTAAAAATATTTAAAATTCATTAGCTATGGATGTACCTGATGCAAAGAAAGAAAATAAAAGCTTTCACATATGTTACACTAATGCAATAATGTGTAAAATTATTGTTTGTTTTAAGCTTTACATTTTATACATTTTGTGCAGAGTGTGCGTCATACATTTAAATATGCCTATGGTGCATTGACTTTGAGCAAAGAAGAGATAAAATTAAATTAATAAATCAAAGAAAAAAACTGAACTAACATCATTTGTAATGTTTTGTGAGAATAACAGTAAATAGATTTAAGAACAATTTAAAAAAAAAAAAAGTTGTTGGTAAACGTTAATCCCAACATTCACAATAATGATTCTTAATAAATATTTTCCTATATCCATGATTATTTCTTCCCTTTTCTGGGAAAGCTTCTTTGCATAAATTCACAATTGGTCCCCTGAATCACATTATATTATTTTAAAAGAGAAATACGAATATAAATTTTTTCACATGTTCTTATTTGGGGATATTTTTCAATTTGAGATATCAATTGATACAATTTATCCAACTCTCGAATTTATCTAAATAGAGGAAAAACTATCAATTTAAATTATTAATTTATTTTTTCTCCTTTTTTCAGGAGGAGGGTTTTCTCTGATTATTTTTAGTCAATTCTTGATAAATTGCTTTTATAATACATGAAAATTTAAGTATTGGGTTTGGTTCAAGTACAAATAGAGTCAAGAAATGGAAACATTTACATTGGATTTTAATATTTTACAAAAAATGCTTTTTTTTTATTTACAACGAAACTCTATTTCAATAACTATTATAATGATATATACTCTTAATAATAACAACTAAAATTTCTTGATTCAGTAATAATTATAAGTGTGAAATTTGCATATGATATTTGAAATTCCTTAAGTGTAATGCTTTCAGTTTCTCCCTTTTTCATGTTTTTTTTAAATTCAGATATGAATTTTGGATCACAAATTTAATTTAGTGAGTAATTAAATCAAAAATTATTTGTATAGAGTTTTTATTTAATCAATAAATTAACTTCACCAATCATATTTTCTCAACATAATATATAAATAAAAACCATTTGAAAATGCATTTGATGATAATATCGGACACTTTTCAATTTTGAAAATAATTTATAATTTATTTTTGTAAAAACTCATTTCAAATACTATATTATAGTTAATTGTAAATTATATGCGGAATTCTATATAAGTAATACGATATTCATATGATGTGTCTTCGAAATATTTTATCACAATCTGAAACTAATATAATCTAGTAACAATTTAATCAAAGAGATATAAAGTAATAATATAAAATAAAAAATAATAAAGTAACATCATACTGTGTTTTATAAGAAATGTATTCATATATGTTAAGAATTCATGAATAAATGCGATAAATTATTCCGACTTTTAATAACATGGAGGAAAATAATTTTTGACATTTCCAACACACTGTTGTAGTGTTTAGTTAGCTATTTCAATGACAGGAACTCTTCAGCACATCGGTAAACAGTTGAAAATTCTTTCAAAATATGAAGGGAGACTGGAATACAAAAGAGGAACATCCTGCAGTGGGACGTAACTCTACCAAGTGAATCCTTTGTTGACAGACATTTCTAGCATACAAAGTGCTCACCGAAGAGGAACGCGAGGAAGGAATTCAAGATGGAACTTTTTTTCACATGAATAGTATCCAATATCCTTCATGTATACAGTACTGTACACAGATATTCGTAAGTCGGGATAAACTAAATTGAAAAAGTATCCTTTGTATTTTAACTGAAGGTATTTATGCATTTTATATAAACGTGAATATTTTGTCGTATGAACTAACACTTGATTTAAAATTCAGACAAGAATTCTCGAAGAAACTCTGGAATAATTATTAAGTCTTGGATTTACAAAATCATAAAAATATTGTTACGGAGTCTTACGTTTCTTTGATCTATTATTTATTAATAATATGTGATTGTTTATGAATAAATAAATAATTTAGTTTAGATTTATTTATAATTAGAAAATTAATTATATAATAATTAATTAATAGTATATTATGTACTAATTAAATAGTTATATAATTAGGCAAATTACATCATATACAGTAATTTATTATATTATGTAATTTACCTAATTAACAAAACATTTAGTATTATAGCATGCATCTGAAAAAATCATATTTAACGCATAATTTAATAAAATTTAATCCATTGTTAAGAAAAACAATCGAATTCTTAAATAAATCTAAAGATATACTTCTTAGAATAATAAGGAAAATTGTTACGTCTTATATTTAATATATATATTGCTATGATAACTGAAAAATAACCTTGCACTTCGGTGTTAAAAATAATTTTCTTCGTGATAAATAATCCTCAATATTTAGGCTTATATTTTTAAGCTTATATAATTAAGTATTTTTTTCTTCAGCTTATAATGAAACTGTGATAAGCTCAGATAATTATCATATTTTTGAAGTGATTTCAAATTGAGGTAGTACTGTTAGTGATACGCATATGAAAATAACTACGAAATGCAAATATCACTGAATAATGATTTCTTTGGGAAAATACATTGTTCACAGTAACAAAAATATGGTGACATTTTTTCATTACTTGGCAATTTTTTTTTAACTCATCATAAATATTCCGTTATCGATTTTATGTTTGACGGTTTCTATTGTCAAAGTTCCAAGCCACAACATCCATAATATTAATGAAAACATGTTTTGTCTAGAAATAAGTTATTGATTCTATTGCTATGAATTGCCTTGTTATAATTAAAGGTGATTTTCCTTCATACCATTTTTTCTGTTTGCTCTTTGTCGCCAAAATTTCTGATTTGATTGTGATTAAATTTGCTAGAGTTTCTTAAATTTTATTTATACTGTTTCTCAAATTATTTTTATAAACAATTGTGATTAGATTTATCGAATTTCATTCTTTTAGTGGGAATTATATATTCACTGTTCGTATGACGTGCTTTTAAGAAAAAATCATTATTGCTTAAACTATATATTGTTTACTTAAGCAATCATTCAGCTGAAACATTTCGCTTCGTAATGAGTTCATTTTATTGCCAGATATCTTTCAATTGTAATTAGCTTTATGCATGGAATACAATTATTTATTTGTCTTTCTATTAATGAAAATCAATTTTTCTGTAATCTAAACTTAGTTTCAGAAAGCAATTTTCTTTAATGCACTTCTTTTCCTATAAAGAATTATTTTAAGTATTATTCCACTTAAATGAATACATTTTTTGCAATTTTACTGTAACTTAAGATTTTATTAATAAAATGAACGAGGAAAAGAAAGTAAATTTACCCTTACATATTTCAGTACACTTTGTGCTTATAATGAGCATAATTAAAGTCTCACATTTATAACTTTGATTATTGTAAATGTCGATTCAGTAACATAAGTAATTTGATATTTTAAATTTTAGCTTCAATATATTTTGGTAATGTTAAGTGATTAATATTTTACTCAAATGTAGGCATAGATGTTTAAACCATAAATGAATCTATAACTCAAATGAAAAAATTATGATATCCATTTCATGACATATGACATTAATTTATGACATCGAAAACTGCCAGACATTTACCTTATAACTCTTGCGCTGTTATGCAAAACTCTGTATTGTTCTAAAATATCATTCAACGTAACTAATATAAGGAAATTCTTGATTGTTACAAAAATTTATCTCAGTAGGTATGATTAAAGGACAAATAAATGGTCAGAAAATAAGATTAAGATTATTTCATTAATAACCCACCTACTGATTGCATTTAAATTAAAATTAGGAGAAAAAAATTGAGATTTTATGTATGTTTATTCAAATATGTTTATTTTGCAAAATATTTTCTTTTAATACCCTCTTTAATTAGTAGAATTACTTTCTGAATTAAATCCGTACAAATAATATGTGGAAAAAGAAATTTAAAATGATTTACATGCTAATTAATAGGAATTTATTAATATTAATTAATCTTTACTATTGAATATCAAATATTTTTGCCTTCACATATGCAATAGATACTTGCACAAATGCAGATAGTTTTAAATATTAATATTCGTGCCAAAAGGTATATAATTCCCTTCTGGACATTAACTACTACTACTAAATTAATGTAAAATACAAGAATTTTTTAAAGAAAGAAGCCACGCACTGATAAAATTAAAGAAATTTCTAATAAAATTACACTGAACATCACAAGAAGAATCCCTTGAGAGTTCTGAACATTAAAAAGTCATTTCGAATGTAAATTGAATTAAATAAAAGACTGCCGATGGGAATTTTTATGGAATTAAAGTTGAAGATTAAAGTCATGGAATTCTCTTCGTAATTAGATTTAAATCTTCCATCTCTGCATTTATTTTTTGTATATTATTTTAGTTGCAAGCAGTGAAATAGATTCAATCACTTATTCCTTATGAGATTGGACGGATTTTGAGAAGGAAAGAGGGAAGTCTTAGATAACATTTGCTGTATCTGTGGTTTTTTGTTTTACCATAACGTTCGACTGCGCGTTCGAGGATCCGTAATTTCCCTCAGTCTTATCGCATTAATATGAGGATGGCCTTTTCTATTCGTTATTCGCTCTGGGAAATTTTAAAGAAACTATGCGCTGTTGATAAGATAATCAGTAATTCGAACGAAATTCTTTTACTCATTTACTTAAAATATGCTCTTAAAGTTTAAAAGGTTTGTTTAGCAATTCAAAGTTTAAAGATTTATTCTTAATGATAATTAAAGTAAAATTTAAATTTCTAGTTCTTTCCCAATATAACAGATTGTAAACTTTTCTTTCAATTAAAATAATGTAGTTCTAGTTAATTTCAAAGTTGAATACTTTGTATGCGTAACATTTTACCTCCAGTACAAATAATTTTTAATTCATCTTTTCAAAGTTATTTAGTTATGTGCATTATAAAGGTTTCCCTTTTAAAAAGTAGTATTTTATTTTCTTAAAAGTTTATTAAAACTATTATGAACTCTTTCATTTTTTTTTATTTTTTATTATTTTTATTTTATCAGTGCAAAAATATTACATGGTCATATTTTACTATTTCTATTTAATTTTCAATCATTATTTCTAGTTAATAATTAACCATTATTTCTATTTAATAATTAACCATAATTTTTAACAAATTATAAATAATTTGTGTAAATAAATAGTTTAGGACAAATTTGAGATATTTTGGATTGCATTCCACTGAAAGAGTAACACTATTAATTTTTCCTTACATACTATTATAAAATAAATAGCAACACAACATTTTTTTTAAATACTATGTTGCTAATTTTTACATTTTACAAACTCAAAAGAGTAAAATTTTAATTTTGCTTTAAATTAAATTTTTGCTCTTTTGTGTATGTAAATGTTTTTTTTAAAGAAAAATAATATATAAATATTTTATTAAAAATAATCAAATATAACGAACATAAATTATTCAATTCTAGTTATCAGACCAAAAGTTATTATAAATAGTTTTAAAATTAAATTTACTGACCTCCTTAACGTATTTAAGAACAGCATATTTAAGAATTCATCTCTGTAAGGGTAATAAAAATAAGATTTGGCATAAAAAATAAGTACATAGAAGAAACAGAATTAATAATTAAACACTGAAATTTATGGAATGTATAAATAATAGCTTTTAATCTAAAAACAATTTAAAAATCTGCACATTGGTATGATAATTATTGTATTAAAAGGGAATAAAGAACTGTGTAATTCTTTCACTTCACACAAATAGTCGTAGCTTAGAGAACAATAGTCAATATTTTGAGAAAAATATTTTTCTTGATTCGAGGGATCAAAGAGAATAATTTGAATTATGAAGCCACATTTTATTTGAATTAGTAAAATAAAAAAATAGGTTTTAAAATATTTTACTAAATTTTCAAAAATTAATATAATAAAAATGAAGATTATATATATATATATATATATATACTAAATTACTAATATATCATTAAAATATTCAAAAACTAATTTTATTCTCATGTGTTATTAAAGGAAAGGAATGCATTTGTATTTTTTGAGTCTGTAACCGTTTTACGTCATAGTTGCATAGTTGATACACGTCTGGACTTTCTGATGAGGGAATGAAAAATAAATATCGTGCAAACTGCACGAAGAATTTCTATAAGGTAAATATTTTTACATTATTTTCTATAACCAAACATCATTTATTTTCAATGATGGTTCTATATGTCAACGATGCTGTAATTGAAAACCAGACATTCATGGATGAGTATTTTACGTTAGTAAAATATCGTATAACATAATAGTCATAAATATCGTAATAACATAATAGTCATATGAGTATTTTACGTTAGTAAAATACTCATATTTTAACAGTTTGGGTTATTGCGATTGAATTTTGAGAGGTTATTTATCCCAGATAAAGTATGTTAAGCGCAACCAACAATTTTCTATTTTTCGAGAAACGTTAAGGGGAGTCGGGGAGAGCTGAAATGCATCCTTCACATTTGTCCTCACCACACAAGCTATGAATACTTAATCCTTTTATGAAGTATTGTATATTAATATACTCGTCAGTGCAATCCAATATGTATAATACAGAAATTTATGTGTTATATATTCATAATTAAAGCATTTTCATCGTACAATTCGGTGTAATATCGTCATATTTAAGAAATGGCTAAAAATAAATACATATGAATTTATATTCATTTGGATTTATTTTCAGTGAATTTATTTTTATTTATTTCAGTGAAATATGTGATTATTAATAATAAATCACTTAGTATTTATTCGAAAATTACATGTTCGTGTATATAATTATTTTGAGAATGAATCTCACAGTAATTATATGTAAATCAATTCTACAAATCCATCTAATGTTAAAATTTCATGAGTATTATTGAATACATAATAGCAATATTATCTTAATGTATTTTTCTAATTTTAATCCTTTTTTGTTTTCCATTTCTTTTTTAACTTTTATATTTACATATTGTGTTAAGATTTACATGAAATGATTGAATAAGTTAAATATATATTTTATGAACTATTTTATTTATGATTAATATCTAAAAGCATAATATTTATATACATACATACTCTATAATACGCGAATAAAATGTTGTTTTATACCATTGTTTCATTTGTTTGTTTACATGAATTGTAAAATATACTAAAATAGTTGGTAAATGTGTTCAATATTATGACATTAAAATTTAGTTGAAATGATTTTTTAAATAAAATATCTTATTAATATTGTTTTAAATAATGGATTATCAATTAAATTCTCATTTTAACAATTTTTTTATACGAAATGCATAAAAGTATACAATATATTTAAATATCTTAAATTGAAAAGTCTTCGTTTTCATATGATTGTGAATTAACCAAATTCATAACAGTTAAAGGACACTCATTAATATAAATAATTTCTCTCCATATTTCCACATGGGGATAACAACCACTCATTTATTTTTGTCCAGAAGTTCCTCGTAAAAATATTCCTTAATACAACAGAAGCTTTCATCACATGGCACAATTTCTTCGCAAATCCAGAGCTGTGACCTTCAGAAACGGCCGTTTATTCAAGTGAACAAACAGATTGTTATAAGCTGGGAACATAATGCCAAGGTCTCGAGGGACGTGAAAAAGCGTCATTAATTTGCAGAAACAATATTCAGACCCAAAAATAATTTTAAGAAAATATGTGGTTTTTTTCATTTACTAAATTCTGCTTTCTTTATGACATTTTGCTGAAACTTCTTAAATTTTTAGTGAGTATCAGCTTCTTTCATATATTTCATCTTAAACTATTTTTCCTTAACGAAATCGTAATTTTAATATATCAATTATAAATGAATTATTTTTTTTCCCTATATACACTTATAAATTTTTTAATCATAAACTTAACCTTGAATAGATTGTACTATATGTTTGAAATGAGTTTCTTGCTGGAGAAAAATTTTTCTGTTTAGGATTATTAAAAAAAAATGATTTTAAGAAATTAATAAAATTGTCTTTTTTTAACTACTTCTTTCTTTTTAATGGCCATTTTTAACAATAAACTAATAAAATATCTTTTTTTAAGTGCAGATAGAAACTTCTCCTTTTTTAAGTTGATTAAATGCCTTGCATTAAAATATATGATGTATCTTGCTCATTCACATGTATATATTCTTATTACCATAATTAGTATAAACAGATAAAATCTTATAAAAAATTAAGAGAATAAATGAAAGTGATTATTATATATATTTTACAACCTCAATTATCAGCCTCCTACTTGAAATAGGATTCTCATACATACATTTAAAAATCAAATACAAAAAAAATTAAACTAAATGCAAAATCCCAACAATTTATTAAGAAAATAACGAGTATTGTAAATTAATGTAAAATATTCTTTGTAACAGCCACAATTGTTGATTGATATTTTAGGTTGGGGAAAAAGAAATCCATTATTTTTACGTGAACTTTATGTGACTTATTTTGGATTCAATTTGTAAAAAGGTTTAAAACAGTTTTCATGTAGATTTTTAGGTCTTGCGTGTTACGACTGCTGACATGCGGTTAACTTCGATCATTTTTGATATTTTATAGACATTTTCGACGATGCTGTATCCACATGCGAGGTGCATCTCTAACATCAAAAATACTCGATCGGAATCGACGAAACAAAAATTGTACGTAACTGGTTGCTACAGTCTTATATAGGACAATACACACCTTTCACAATTTTAGCCACCGTTCCGGCTATCTTTTTCGCCGTTGCAAGAGAAAAACGAAAATGTATCAAATTTTCTGTTTGTTGTCCTCCATTTTTAAAACCTTGTACTTGTAACTGAATTAATCAAACAAAAAATCGCTAGAGGATATTTTAGTGTCAAATGTCACCTTTCCAACGACCATAAATCTGAAATTGCTTGATAGATACCTCACGAGATAGCGATCACTACAGACGTCTACCGAAAAAATAATGGATTACTTTTTCCCCAAACTAATATTATAAACTTAAATTTCTAAAATTAATAAATCAATAAATTTGCCAGCATTGACTTTTAAGTATACTTTATTTTTTATTTTCTGTAAACATACTTTTATTTAATCCCATTTTAAACAAACATGGTACAGAAATAATTTATCTGTCTTGCCTACTGTTTATAACTACTGATTCAGAATTTACCTAAATAGCTTATATACTATTTTGTTAGCTGAAAGAGTTAAGAATAAAGATTGTTATTATCTTAACTTATTGTTTTTGCAGCAAATGTTACTTTATAAAAATTCATCTTGATAATGTTTCTCTTTTTGATAAATAAATATTATACATTTATTTATTAACAATCTTTTTAAATTAATAAATGTGTAATCTTAGTTATATTTTATGGAATATTTTTCAAATTGATAATAATATTTTCATTATATAAACAATTCTTACTATATTTTAAATGCTCTTTTGTTCATTTTGTGGCAGGGATTTAAAATGTAATTTCAAAGATAACAATCTTTTTATATTGTTTATAATTATGAATTTTGACAATATAAATGGAAAAATTGTTTTTAAATTGGATTATATTTAATTACTTATCTAAGAATTTAAATCATATTTTAAAATATTAGGTGTTAAAACTGAACATTGAAAGAACATCACAGATGTTTTATTTAATATTTTGTTGTCCCTTAAAAAATTATTCTTTATTGAACTTTCTTTATTATTAAGCATTTATTGCTGTAAATAAATAGGTTTTGGTGTTGAAGCTTATTTTCTGTTATAAATTTTAATATATTATCAATTGTTATCCATTGTAAAGAAAGTCTACATGAAATGCTATTTCCTTGGAACTAGATTTCTCAAAGAAAAATATACATATATTGATGCAAAATTTAAATTTTGTTTCATGACATGGAAAAAAATGGTTTTAGGTGATATTTCATCGAAACACACTTCAGATTTCAATATCTTTCTCCAATTTAAGGATCTATGCGAAAATACTTTCCTCTTTGGGTTTTATATATGATACAATAATGCCAATTCTATAAATGGCTTAGGACACAAACGTAAAATGCAGTTATATTTTTATTTGAAATAAACGTCACGCAATAAAATAGACAACTTTAGAATATTTAAATTTTTTGCTATAGTTCTTGGTACACTTAGGGACAAAATTATTGCCGCCATAAGAGTGTATTATATTTTTTATATATTATTTACTTTTATTATTTATTTAAAAATAAATTAATGGATAAAAATACATTTCATTGAACTTAATAATTTATTTGTAGTATATTCATAATTAAGTTTAAATAATTTTCATTAAAAGTCACTTCTTTTAATATTTAGTTAATATGCTGTAGAAAAATATATTTTCTACAATTCACTGTTATACGTTTTGCAATCATAAATGAGTTACTTTTGAACCCATTCAGTGAATATCTTAGCACAATTTACATTTTACGTACACTTTTAAAGATGTGAAATTGAATAAACTTCATTTCTATTTTACTCTTGTTTCTCCCTTTTACGTTTTTGTCAAAGAGGTTGATTGTAAAAGAATTTTATGGTATACTGTTCCCTCTACTTCAGAGAAATTCCACTCTGGAGTACAAATATTTCTATTCCAAGAGAATTTTCTTCCAGAAGCGTTTTACAATGATTATGATCTTAAAAAGTTACTGCGTTTGTCCGAAAGCACTTCAGACATACAGAGAGAGAAGGCATTCAAATGGGCGATATAAATAGTTTTGTTCATAGCTAGTGGAAAGCTTTATTTGCTCGCCTCTCGAAGATATTTTTATGAGGGCCATATAAGGAGATTACAACGGCCCTCAGATGCACAAAAATCGATAGTTTCCGCCAGTCGGTAGATACATTTTTATTTGTAAGAAATATTAAGATTTATGAAATTTTTGAATGTTTAATTCTGAAATATGCCCTTTTAAATTTTGATATATTTGAAATTTAGTCTGGAAAGATATACCTAGTTTGATGCGAAAATTTTAATCATAATAATTTTTTATTTCTATCTTTTATACTCCATGAAAATAATAAATCTTTTAAACATTATATTTGTAAATAGAAAAATCATGATTGTTTTTTTTTATAATTTTTAATAAGTGTTGAAACTTGTACTATTTTTATCAAGAATTTTCTGTATGATCTTTCGGATTTCAACAAATTTAGTAACGTCATTTTGTTAAAAACCAAAGTTATACCACATATAATCTTGGTGTTACATAATTTAAGAAAAAAAAAAGATTATTTTTTGAACTAGTTATTAAAACACGGTACCATTATATTTTTCCAACTGATTATGAAATAAACATCATTAATTCAAATATTAAATGACTTCGATAAAAACAACTAAATAATATTTGAACTTATTTTCATATTAATCTAATATTTAACAATAAATGTTTTTTGCAACATGAAACAAGGTAATTTTTATCAAATATTTATCAATCATACTCTGATCTAATATACTTGCAGTTGTAAGCTAACGTTTTTGTGAGCTTCACTGCAACTATTTTAACAGATTTACTAGAAAAATGCATTAATCATATGTTCTAGAATATTTTTTAATTCAATAACGCAATGAAAGTACAATATTACATATGATAATATTTCTTTATTTAAAAAAATGATGAATCGTACAATTCTTATAACTGTTAAAAAGAATTATTTCATATAAAAAATATTAATGTTGTAGTTTGTAATTAAGTAAATATGAATGTTTTCTATATTTTTTTCTGATTATTTAGTTTCATTTTTTATTGAGTGCTCTTAGTTGAATTTGCTTTATCTTCCTCCTAAAATGATATGAGGAAGTAGTTTCTTCAAGAAATATATGGTTACAAGCTAATTATTTGTTGATGCACTAGCACACCTTCCTGTATTTAGCCTAGACTTAGTCATTACCAATTAAGTAGAAGCAGGCAGGTGGGAGTCATCGAAATTTATAAGCAGAAACCGAGCAATACTGGACCTTTCAGACTCAGAACTATCATTTCACTTGGAAGGCATTATAACCAAGATCAATTTAACAAACCCTTGAAGCTTTTAAAAAAAAGAGACGGATCTTTAGTTTTGTCTGGAATTGAATTCACTACCTTTCAATAATACGAACAAAGCCCTCACCAATAAGGATTCATAGCCTAACAAGGTAATGAGAGTAACTACACTACAAATAACAAAAATTGGTATTGATCACTTTTCATCAGGAGGGAGATAGTCAACTATGTAAAAAGAACAATCTTTTCTGACAAGTGCGAAGAATAAATGTCTAAAAATCTTAGTGCTATGTCCCAAAAAATGTCTGTATAAAAGCAGAGATATCAAACATTAAAAATAAATAGTGTACAAATATCCATAGTAGAAATAGAAGCAAAGCACAATTCAATAAAAATGAATAATCTCGAAAAATATGCAAAATAATATATTAAAAATGTGTCGGTTTCAGCAAATCAAAATCTATTTATTAAATTAAAAAAAAATATGGTCACCAAAAGTGATTTGGAAAATTAAGAGTTAAATTGAAATAATAAATATAGTTTATAAATTATGATGGATATTCAAAGTTAAAATATAATTAAAGTAAAGGTAGGTGTTTTTGGGATTCTTGTAAGAATTTCAAGGCCTCAGAGACCGTTCTGTAGTTATAGAAAATACACATTATTTCAATCTTAAAAATGATTCCCTACTTCCTATATATTTTTAAATATAATCAACTAGAAAATCATTATAAATAGGATGATTAATTAATCGTTAAATTGGTTTCTGGTGAATTTAATATAATTGCGACTATTGTATATACGATTTAATCCACTAAACAGTACATTTCTATAAATTTTAAAAGAAGTATTGGATTTTCAGTAAATACATTTTTTAACTAAAATTAAATTTACGGGTTTTATCGAAAATATCTATATAAATAGAAGAATTTTCAAGATTGATTAATGAATCTAAAAATTCAGAATCATTGTTAAAAAAATTTATTTCATTCAGAGAAAATTTATTAGGATGAATAGATTTAGAAGAATTACTAAAATTTGAATCATTAAAAATAATAAAGTCATCTATATACCGAAAAGCAAAATCATATAGATAAATGACACTTATTTCAAAATTTATCTTATTTATAATGTTTCAAAATGCTGTTAAAATAGATTTGCAAGTATACTAAAAATTGGAACTATGTGGAATATTGCAAATTTAAATAAAACTATTTTCACCATTATATAAATACTTGTTACAAATACAAAGTTCAACCAAGTTATTCTAATTGTTAATGTTTCCTAAATTTGTGTTATCTTGAAAATAAAAACATAATATATCATTTAACTCGTCAATGGGTAGTATACTGGTGAAAAAGATCCTATTGATAAGATACATGCTTTCCTTTTTAAAATTTCTCGTCAAATTTCTTTTAATTATTTTTTTTAAATATTAAATGATTGTTTAAAAATGAACCATCAATTCGGAAAAATCATATAAATTACCCTAAAAAATGCAACTCTAGAAAAATATTACTTAACAAATTACGTAATACAGATATATATTTAATAAGTACTATAATTTAATTTCTTTTGAAATATAAAAGATGAGTACCAGAGTAATATTGCATGATAGTAATTAATTAATTTTATATATTTAAAGTAATAGAGAATATTATAAATTAATTAATTTCATTTCAATAACTAAATATTATTTTAAGCATTATAATAATTTTGAAAATTCTAAATACTTTTTATTTATTTATATTCCCTTTAT
This sequence comes from Latrodectus geometricus, assembly GCA_026290005.1. Classification (NCBI taxonomy): domain Eukaryota; kingdom Metazoa; phylum Arthropoda; class Arachnida; order Araneae; family Theridiidae; genus Latrodectus; species Latrodectus geometricus. Next base: position 59,238 of record JAPDSC010005847.1, read on the forward strand.
TTTCTAGATCTAAAAAAATTATTCAATTTGTGAAATTCTTAAATATCTGAGCATATGAAAATGAAACTTCATGTATACTAACTGTATAAAAGTACTATCAATAGAAAATGAAACAAAAAAAGAGAGTGTATAATGAGGGAAAACAGCTGAAATTACTATTGTTTGGCAACAAGGAATTCGATGACATATTTTTTACACACTTTATTATGTAAACATGGAAATCTTATCCCGTGAATCAGAACACGTAAGAGTATTATTATTGCAGGGCTATTGACACAGCGGCTTCGGTATACATATTGAATTAAAAAGCAAGAATCGAAGTCCTGAGTAAGAATTTTAATATTATGTTTCTAGGAAAATTTGTCGCGAGATATGTTTAGTTTGCTATGATTTCTAAGATTTATTCTTTATATATTACAGTATATAACGTTTAGTTATTAAACAACTCCTAATCAAAATATAAATTTATATACTAAAAAATAATAAATGGTAAGTTATTGTTTTAGTTATGCATATATTTTGTTTAAAAGTTTTTAAGAATATTTTTAAGTTGAGAGTTTATATTTTAGAATTTTTGATCATGGTAAATTTTTAAATTTTAATACTCGAAGGAACTTTATGAAATATAATCTTTCATATTGAGTTTTTGTATTTCAATGTGAAAATATTTTAAGGAAAGTAAAATGTTATGCTTTCATTGAAATTATATTTCCTGTACTGGATGCTGCTCATAATTCATCGCTAATTACTTTAAAAAATTCTTGTGTGCTGTGGCTTACTTTTTTGTGGTTTCTTGAAAGAAAAATTAAAATTAAAGGATTAATGCTCTTCTAAATAAATAGTTTCGGATTGGAAATTTTTCATCCTTTGATATATTTTATCTTAATAAAATAATATATACCTGATATATTTACTCTTTTAAAGATCATTTTAATAATTTTTTTTAAAGTTATTTACTAGAAAATATATTTATATTATGTATGCACATATATACAAAATAGGGACACATATATGAATATGAAAATATACATATATGTTTGTCAATATTTATATACATATATATAAGTACATATAATCATTGGAAAAAATTCTCGCATTTGAAAGAAAAAATTATTGTTCTTGGAATATTATATTTATCATAAGGAGTATAATATGGGAAAAATAAAGAACAAAATATTCATTAATATTTATTATCGATGGGAAATTTTAAGAAAAATTATATTTAATACAATAGCACATTCATTAAAACTAACTCATTTTTTTTACAATATTTTGTTGTTATTACTAAACAATTCGGTTAAATTTAATTAAATAACCAGATCTTAAAATTCTCTAATACCCTATAAAGTTTTATTTTTGTTAAAAAACAAACTATGAAATATATATAACTTATCAAAATTTTATTTGCATATATTTATTTGCATAGATTCATATATTTATTTTCAAACGCAAATTAAAATGAATTTATATGTAATTTTTTTTTAATTTAGAATAATATTGCTTCAAAGAAAAACCCAATTAATTTAACGTAAAATATAAAGTACAAAGTTATAGGTATGGGCAAAGAAAGAGATCCTTTTGTAAATTGTTAAAATGTTAAGAAATTATTATAGATGCTTAGCAAATATAAAATTTGACATTGCAGAATTAAATTATCATTTAAATTTATTAGAAATATTATACTAATATTTCTTGACATTAAAATGTTTTTATATTGTGGTATATTAAGAATTTAATACAAACATTCGTTTTAAAATGTGTAGTCCCTATCATATAAATTTCTTACGGCTTAAGATATTTCGCATATGTATAATTATTTCTTAAAATATAAATATCAACGTCATTATTCAAGCAAACAAAATAAATAATTAATAATTTACTTTTGAAATTGTAAATAATATAATTTATTAAAATTTATAGAAAAATTGGATATGAGCTGAAAAAATGATAAATTTAATTGTTAAATAAAAGTACTTTCAAATGAAATATTTTTATTTCCTTTTAAGGAAACTTTATTTTTAAACTTATTTTTTTGTTTTGAATTTAAAAGATTTTTTCAAATGAATTTAAAAAAAAATTGTTTGATTCAATTGATGGCAGTGAAATGTCCCGTAGGAAATTTTAAAGCACACCTTTCTGAAGTCTAATCTCTTATTTAAATACCAGAAAATTTCTGTATGTGAGGCACAACAATGGAAAAAAATGAGGGTTTTATAATTATAACATATACTAGATTAGCATAATATACATCCAGTATTTGCATTATATTAGATGTATATAGGGGTGTTATATGTTTGTAAAGTAAATACTAAATTTAAATTTTTTAAATATGAATCTTACGCAATTATATTTTGCGAAATCTGACATCTGTAATTATACTCTATATAGATTCTGAATTACAAACAATAGATAGTATCACATATTTGGATAGTTATATTTCCATTAAATTAATTCTTGCTATATAATCTTGAAATGGTTGTCTCTAAAACAGGTTTTATTTAAAAAATAAAAACAAGCAGTAATATAAACTTAAGTCTGGTATTAACTTTGCTAATAAATAGTTGAATTAAACCTGTTAATTGATACAAAAGGAGAATCAAAAATTTAACAGTGCTATACAAATTATATATTATTTTTAAAATTTTTGTTATTTCTGTTTATTTTTCTTTTATAAATAATCACTCTCTTCTTTGGCGTTTTCAGTTATTCTTCAAAATGAACATTAAAAAGATACAATTCTAAAATAAATCAAAATAATTTTTTAATATAAATAAGTAATAAAGCCAAATTTGATTTTATTACTGTTTTAAGAGCATTAATAACCAAATAATGTTTTTATAAAAGTATTATTTATGATTAAACGAAGAAATTCTTGCATATTTTTATTCAATTTAATGACTCAAAAATAATTCTTTTTATAGCTGAAATTATTTAAAAGTGTAAAAGGCATTTTGAAATAACTTTAATACTAATTTCCAAAACATTTTTTTCGTTAATTTAAAACTAATTCATATTGCTATGGAGGATTGTATTATATTTTTCTTTTATCACGTCATAGAAATCTTATAAATTATTTTTCTTTTCTTGGGGTACTGGCTTTCTCATTACTTCTTCTCATTAAAAATATTTCCGATCCATATTATTATCAGCTGCCTAAACTCAATTACTATGTTATCAGGTTTCCCAGCTCACCTGATGAAAAAGTTCAGAAATTTGATTACACACGGACCCTCTAAACAATTCCTTTCCCAAATTATATTACAAAGAAAATAAAACAATAGTTACAAAAAACGTTACAATTGGTTCAATTAATTCTACACAAGAAGCATTTGCTAGTGGTTACCCAGCTCATAGTAAAAGAAATGCTAGGTCCAACTTTCCTGTTTAATTGATGAAATCTTATTATTCACTTGGTGATATTCAGTAAAAGCTTTTCTAATTGAAACTGCTAGCTAGAATTTTCCTATTAAAGAAGAACTTTTTATTTTCAACCACTTAAGAAGGAAAAGCAAATTACTTTTAGGAATTTATTATTTATTTCTCTTCAATTTATTCAACTAAACTCTAACTCCTGTTTGTTCTAAAGAGCACGTATTCCAATATGTCCTAGGAAGCACATGCTTTGTGAATAACTATTTATAAATAAAAATTGTGAAATATTTTGGCTATTATCTTTGAAGTGGAAATATTATATTATGCCGATTTTCTAATACTGACTTTAAAAAAAAATTAGTATATTGGGTAAAGTTAGCTGAAATTCTTAAATTAGCCTCATCATATTCGACAACAAAACTTTTAAGTTAGCAATTGATTATTATTGGCATGACTTAATATTTATAGAGAGATTCTATGCAATTTCTCTCTCTTTTTCTGAAATTAACTAACATAAACAAATTTTAATATTTAAGGTAAATTCTAACTATTTTTTATACGTTACAAAACTTATAAAGATTTTTTTTACGATAGAATATTACGTTAAAATACATTTTACGTTAGAATATGTGGTGGTTTTAATACATAAGTACAAACATTTAATATATTAATCACTCAGAAGATAAACAAAATGTATCTAATATTTTCTCGCATTACCGATGCTTTTCATGGAGCAAATTTTACCATGGCATTAAAGTCTTAAGCTATTTTGACAATGCATTTTTAACGCAATTATTCTTTTCATTTGCTTTTTTACAAATTTATAATTTTTTAATCATTTATTCAATATATTAATAACTGTTAATTTAATCTTTTCTTTATGTTGATAAACATTTTAATTTTATTAGAAAAATAACATTTTACTTATGAACCACTTATTTAAAGATACAAGTGAATAAAATTTTACATAATTAATAAAGAAATTTATAAAATTTTATATTTTGATATGAATTAGGAACATGAAAATTTATATAAGAATAGAATACAGCAAAAGTGTTAACGTTATAAATAATAAAAATATATCAATGTAAGGTAAATATTTAATGCCATTTACAAATTCTTTTTAAGCTAAAAAATGAAAAAAATTATAAGCAGACGATTAGAAAAATATTACTTTACAACATCTTCTTATTAATGACTTCATGAATTTCTAGTTTAGTACTCAGCTATGCTTGCGTCATTCGGAGATAACATATGACTCAATTTAAAAACAAACAGAACTAATTATCAAGAAAAAAGAATCAATTAAGAATTAACGAAATAATATAATCCTTTGTAAGATAGAATCATTCAATTTAATTTTAGTTTAGCGCCATTGATATTAAGAGAAAATTTCACAATAATATTCCAATATTTTACAGCATTTTTAAGTAACTTTTTTACTCAAAGCCCTGTTTACATGCACTCATATATCGTCGTCCACATTGGCTACTTATTTCATGGAATTTTAGTATGTGTATAAATTAAAATGGAGTTGTATCGATATTATGTTTGTCCAAAAATGTTTAGTCACTTTAATTTTATTATTAATAGATATTAGACGTGATGGATTAAAAATAAAATGATTTTATGAAATATTTTTTGTTAAAATATTTGGAAATCTCAAAAGATAAATTATACTTTTAAAAATTTGTATTGTTTCTAACTTTAAAGCGAGTGTATAAATTGCATTCTTCATTATAACTAATACATTCAATAGAAAAAAAATTTACAAGCATTTAATATGTAGATATAATGTAAATATATCTATGTATACATAAAATTACTATATACACTTCTCATATTTATAAACTTATAAATGTAAAGTAAAAGTTACATTTAAATTTAAGTTAAAAAAAACACTAGACATTCGCAGTTTATGTGTGTGTGTGTGTGCTTATATATAGTGTAGCGTAGCGTAGAGGCAAGGCAAATTATGACAATTTTAATTTAAATTATTCAAATTTATTAATGAGAATAATTTTAATATTCTCATTTTTTACATAATTTTACATTTTTTACATACATAATTTTTAACATAACTTTAAAAAACAAACATAACTGTATAATAGGCGGTAAAAAAATCTCTCTGAGAACTATTCTAAAATAAAAAAATAAACAGAAACATAATCGGGAGGGGAAGAGGAGGGCGGCAATGTTGGCGCGCATGCGCTAATCTAATCACTGACTTGACTCGTTACAATAGAAAAAAAAATGTATACTACAAAAATAACTCATAGACAAAAATCTATACGTCATTTAAAATAACTTTACTGCATTGGTGGTTTTTACTGCATTTACAAATATACATATAAAATGTTATAAAATCCTTAATCTTTTAGTTTTTCTCCTTAAGCAAAATTTTGATAAGTTGTATTTTTGTGGGCTTTAATGTAATAATAATTTCTTATTGTATTCGGTTTAATGTAGTTATTTCTCTCACACATGGAATATATATATATATATATATATATATATATATATATATATTGTTGACAAATAAAAATGTTGTGTCTCCTAAAAAATATCTTAGCGACCTTCTTTTGATTTAACTGAATGTTCTTTTAAGAAATTCTAGTTCTGATAGTTCAATCATGTAAATAGTTATTTTTTGGATAGCAAAATAATTATTTGCGATCAGTTCTTGTGAGTGTTTCACATAAAGTAACACCTATTTTATAAATGGAATTAATGAATGATGTTTAAAATTTGCATTCATAGATTTAACAAAAAAATTTGTAGAAAATCTTACAAATATTTAAGATTATTTTGCGATTACGAAGCAAGGATATTAAATTGAAGAAAAGTAATTATCCTGCTATCATGCAATACACATGAAAATATTTTTATGAACATGTATCATGCATGTAACAGGTTATCAAAGATAGTTTTATTAAACTAAGACAGGATATCTTAAGGCATTTCTCAAATTAGCATAACCTAAAAAAAAAATCTCGAATATGATAACGTAAAAAGTTAAGCTTGGAATTTAACGAAGCTTACATAGATCATACATCCCATAGGAGGTACAAAATAGCATAAAATGAGATCACCAGATAATTTGGTGTTATAAAAATTAACATGTATATATGCAATGAACAAATAGAATGTATAAGTTTGATATAGGAAAAGTACCTTTAATATGGGGTTCAATAACGCCAAGAAGCATTACAATACATGCAGCGTTGTGTGATACCCTCAATTATGTTTATTAATCTTGTAGTAAGTGCGAGTGACATGTCTCTTCGAAAGCAGTTGAAAGCATAGCTAGGGATGTAATAAGCGTATTGACAGAAGCTACACGACGTTCTAAAACGTCCCATGTATGCTCAATTAGGTTAAGGTCCGATGATCGATCTAACCACAGCCTGCGCTCTCTTGTTTCCTTCTGAACATTAGAATCCACAATTTGTCTGCCAATAATTCACCATAGAAATTGTTTGGTCAAATGATGCTGGAGGCTATTGTTACATTTTCTCTATGCCATATTTCTGATCTGAGGCACGAAGTAAATATTACTGCCTTGCTCTGAAATATCCGTTTTTATGCTCCTCACAAATGACGTATTCTAAGAGAAGTACCACAACTTTGCTTAATATCACATTATTCAGCTCCTTTCATCAATTTATCAACATATTCAATTTATCAACATTAATCAACATATTTAATTATCAACTTATTCAAGTTTCATTCATATTGGGTTATTTTTGGGAGAGTTATCGTTTTCTTTCTAACTCAACTAATAAAATGTATGCAATTAGGTTTTAAAGTATGACAATTTGATTCAATATTTAACTTGATAATTTTTCCTGATTATTTCTTAAAAAACTTGATTCGCTTTCTTTCTAACTTAACTATTAAAATGTTTGCAATTAACTTCTAAATCAATAATAACGTTCCTTATGATTTCCATGAAATAAAGTACTTTTAAGTAATTTAAGAAGATTTCTGATCAAAATAAAACACTTATATGACTGAAGTTAAGAGCTTACATATTAATTAGATTTTGTTAGATTTGAAACAATTATTTGACTGCGTGGTCAAATTAACTTTTCATTTTAAGTTTAGTTTATACACTGATAAAACTATTTCCCAAAAACAAATATTAAGAAAGAAATTTTCTTCTCTCTAATGTGATTGCTTTGTCAGAATTTATAATTAGGCATTTGACTTGTTTGGTGGTAAGAATGTTTCAAACCATTCAAACTAAACTGAAAAACCAATACAATTCAAGAGAATCCCTGAGTACCTCATTAGAAATCTCTTCCAATCTTCTGTCAGGGATGCAAGATTGTTTCCAATTCAATGTCATACTTTTATTCAAAGATTGAATTGCCTCGATTCTATCTTGGTTTGCCAGATCGAAGATTAAATCGTAGAGTGGTGATTAAATTTGGGGAAAAGACATTCTTCCGCAAATCTCTCCCTATTTTCTTTTAATTATCACCTTCGACTCAACGAAGCTTTCTTCAACATCATGTTTCTGTGTCTCGCACTTGTCAAGGCTGACTTTGACAGCTCACCTCTTTGTAAGTTAGAATAAAGGGAATCAATTTAAGAAAAGTTACGAGAACTTTGTGATTTTCAAATGAATTCTGTCACTGAAGCTTTATTTCTTGATTGGTATTCAGGGTGACATAAAATATAAGAAATGATATATTTTGTTTATAATTTTGCAAAGAAAAACTAAACTCTAGTTACAACTGTGGTTTAACTATTTTTGAATTTAAACATTGTTTTTTAAAAATTCATGAGAACTTAAAAATATGAAATTAAAAAAGTCAAATTTTGAAACATAATTAAGACTCATTTTTAAATTAATCTTTGCTGCTATAGCTCAATTTCCCAGCTACTATTACTGAAAAATATATTTTTATTTTAATTGTGCCTATCATATTAAATATGGAAACATTGTTACTATAGGGAAAGGATAAAGTCTTGAAAAAGTACATATTTGTTTGTTCTGTATTGCTAGAAAGTTCAATTAGAGTTATGAATGAGAATTCCACGTCTTCTCTTACTTGTTCACCAAATTAAGAAATATATATTTTGACAAGGATTCTTAGAATTATGTTTGAGACAAGTTACATTTCCGAATATATTTTCTTTTAAGAAACAAAGAAATAATAAACTTAAAGTTAACAAATTTCTTAAAACGTGAATGAATTTAACTGAAAATTGAAATGTAGCAAAATTTTCAATCCATATGATATAATATTAAATATACAAATTTAATTACAATACATCAAACGAAACCAAACGTATATAAAAATTTCACGTTAGCTTTCCCATATAATTTAATAATTAAAAGTTTTATTGGTTTTCATGTGTAAGATTTTTAATGTCTATTTTGCAAATTTGGTTAAATTAACCGTTCAAAAAAAAAAAAAAAAAAAAACAGTAATAAACAAACCGAATCAAAATTACTTTTCGTAAATGATTAAAAACATTTTCTATGTAATGATAAATATAATTTTTTATTAATATTTTTAATGTTTTCATCGACGAAACTGAAATAGCAGCTCAATAACTGTCATCTTTGTTATCATTTTAACAGTTTGTCAGTTCAGTTACCATTTCAAGCATGATTCTTTGTAGAAGATTGGTACCCATTTCACACTATTTTTTCCAAAAGATTTAGTTATTCTATTTGTAAGAAAATAAGCATAGAGAGAATCAGAAACTTTCATGTGGATAAAAAGTATATGTAAGAATTTTTAATCTCTAATTATATTACAGTTCTTCCCAATTTTGCAATTGCCAAATATCGTGAAAACGTTAGATATAATTAAAAAAATTATCATGAAATACAATGTTAAAAATAGAGCTAAATTTTTGAGTCTCAGTTAAAATTCATTCTTATAGTTTTTCGGTTAAAGTATTGCTATACAAAAAGTTACAAGCAATACGTATATGTAAAGTTTAGTTATATAACTTTTGTTTATTCTGAAGTTTCATAAATAAGAATATCAATTACATCATAGTTTTTCAAAGAAGTTTGTTATTTTTCTCATGCTTAATTTTTGTTAAATTACAAATATGCTTTTATAATTAAAGATTTAATTTTATATTGTCATATAAAAATAAAAATAACTGTAGTAAATTTGTTGTATACAATCATATCCATAAGTAATAAATATAAAATTAGTAATTTTATATCTTCCAAAAAAAAGAAAACATTATTTATGACTTTAGTATAATTATATTTCTTCGTGCAGCTAATTGTAATCATCATATTTTATTATTAAGTTTTAATTTTCTTTAACTATCAAAATCAATATAATAACGTATACTCAATTTTCGGATAGCATATGAAGCACTATAACCTGTGAAACTCATGTGAAAACTGGAATTATTAATCAGCTGAGCCTCACTTTATGATGCCCAAGCGAGCTATGATACCCGTTCCTTTGCAGGCTGAATTCCCATTAAGATATTAGATATTTCCCTTTTTTACGACTTCTTTAGTGTTTGATGCATGATGAAATTACTATGTATGGATTTTGGAACCATCAACTGGGGGCTATCAAAAAGATTGCTATTTTGTCTAGGCAGTAGCGGCGGAACTGAAATGGATGCACCTTTTGCCTTTAAAGTACCAGTTTACGGATGGGGTCTTTCCGTCTGTGGCATAATTTAATATCGCTGCTGTGAATTTGATCAAAATACAATTTATCTATTCCCGATAGTTGTAGAGAGTTTCGCATTGATTTCAGTGTCATTCATCACTAGGATCAATCGTTTTATGGAGCAATCGGAGATTACTTTTTCCTCCTGAATCTTGGTCTGTAAATATGCGGGCATTTCTCCACTGAATATTCGATTGTACTAATAGCATTCCTTCGAAGGAAGTGCTATTGATTCTATAGATGCTCTTTGGTGAAGATCCTGATTCTATTTTCTTAATGCAACATCAAATGTGGAGGTCTTTAGAGATACGTGGCTCTTTATTGTCTTTCTTGAGAAAAGTTCCTTGCACATTTCTTATCAGGGAATTAATTGAATGATTCTTTCAAGGATGGAATATTTTATTGTCTTCTGGAATATTTATGAATATCATTGCGACATGAAAATCAAAAATTTTGCCAAAATATTCATATAACATAAAGTATTTCAACGCGAATTGTATATATATATATATATATATATATATATATATATATATATATATAT
>JAPDSC010005847.1:69831-89445 GCA_026290005.1 Latrodectus geometricus
TATATATATATATATATATATATATATATATATATATATATATATATGTATGCATTTACTTTTCGGAACAATATATGCTTCATGATACTGCTAAAGGAATACATTTTATTCATAAAATATATTATTTCAAAAGTTTATAGTTTATAATTTACTGCTTATGAGGTTTTTGAATTAAAAAATCTTAAGAAATGATAAATTTTACACAACATGATTCAGAATGAATTAGCTTTTCGATTTTACATCAATAGACAAAAATTTTAACTAAAAGTATTTTCTAAAAAATGGACAGTATTTTCATGAAACTGTTTTAATCCCCTTATCTGCAAAAATTTTTGTGAGGAGTTCAAAATTCAGCAAATTCTCATGGTTACATCTAAAAATGGACGTTTTCAAAAGTTTTTCTTTCACTATAACCATTCGATTATTTCCAATTTACTTGTCCAATATTTTAATATTTTACCAAATGAAAAATACAAACCAATTGTTAAAAAATAATTATTTAGTTATTGTCAAGAAAAAGCAATTTTTAATTTATTACGGTTGAAACTCATACCGGCGAACTGGTAATATTACCGCATTGGTTGTTAAATTCCTAAATTAAATTTAGTTTCAAGGATGGTGTGCTTCCTAAATATACCTACCCAAAAATAAATTCTATTGCTGATGCGTCAAAATAACAAGCATTTCTAATTATTTATTAATATAAATACGCACATACAATTTGACATGCTCATAGTTTAACACAGTCATCTAAAAGGAATAAACAACTAAATTTTTGTTTTGTCTAGAACTCAGCAACATTGATGACGTTGATTGATCGAATCTCTGTTTTTGTATCTTTAGATTTCTGAACTCTAAAATTTCAATTAAAATTATAGGGATAGTTTAATACAATTATCCTACTACTATCACATTCATTTCTAACTATCTTGGGATTTATTAAAGCAATATTTATGTCTCTTGTTGAGATGATGTTTTCATATTATTTACCTGAGAAGCGAACTAGTTTTATAGGAGATTTTCCTGTTCTCCATTTTTTCCAGCCTTTTGGGAAGGATCGCATGTTTTCATATATTTTCTTTTATGCCTGTAAGATAGTTTGTTCCAACAAAATTTTTCCTTTTGGTTACACCCATATGGGCTGCTGCACCTTACAGATTTACGAACGATAATTTTTCTTTAAATAACGATATATATATATATAACCAATAAAAAATGTTTGTTTCACCCCTTTTATACATTTAGTTTTTTTTAATCAGTTGATATTCCAGCATAAAATCATTCCTATCAATAATTTCAGGAACAAAAAATCCTATTAAAACAATAGTTTTGTATCTCCATACAATTTCTGCATTTCAAGAAATTTCTCAAAATACACTGCTGGTTACCAAAATTGCTGCACTAAGAAAAACATTAGATATATAAACAAAATTTATTTTGTAGATAAATTGTTGATCAAATATGAAATGATTAATGAGTAGCCAGAGCAGCCGCCATTGTTGGAGAGCACCACTGCCACACTTCTCGGCATTGATTCAATAAGAGTTTGGAGGTTTTCTTAGGGTACAGCAGACCAATCAGCTTTCACACGATGTCAAATTGTTTGGTAATTAGGAATATAATCTGAGTCAATCTTTGAACAACTACGGACAACTTGTTTTCTATTGGAGAATGATCCGGAGAGCAAGCCGGCTAGGGAAGCGGTTCAATCTGGTGATTGATGAAGAATCCTTGGAAATACGTGCCCCATGAGCATTATCCTGTTGAAATATGATAGTGAATGAATCCTGAATGGTAAGGAAGCACAACTGGCACCAACACCTCAGAGATGTAGCCCTGCTGTTTAAAGTATCGACAACGCTCACAAGAGTGACTTTAAAAATGACTCCATACCATAATACCCGGTGCAGAACCAATGTGGCGGTTCATAATGCAACTGTTCAGCATCCTCTCTCCATGGTGTCTCCAGACTCGAATGCGACCACAGTGGTGTTGCAAACAAAAGCTTGAATCGTCAGTAAGGACGATTTAATATCGTAAGGACGGTACGCATCCTTCATTCTTCGCACCATTGACAGTGGAGATATCTATGATTTTGCGTCAAGGGTAGACGAAACAATGGATATCTTGCGGAGAGATCACTCTGCTGTAAACGGCGTCGAATGGTACGCCCTGACACTGGATGATGCGTTACAAACTGAATATTCTGTACTGTGATTCGTTATGTGGCTGAGTGATCTGTCACTGCCCTGCGCACAGTTTTCCTGTCATCATGTGAAATAGTGCACTAAAGTTGATGCGATCAAACACGTCGGTCTGTCGTACCCCCCTGCATCCAATGATCACAAATCTACATTACAATTGTTTGGTTTTGTCAAACACGAAAAACGATTTTCCTCAAAGTTTATCCCCATCTTGATAGGCCACTATCCCTCCTCTGTCGAACTTGGGTACTTGATATAAAAGTGATCGCTGTTTTCTACGAGGTGTAATTTATCGTTATTTTAAAAAAAAAACTACAAGAAAAACACTTACCGATCTTAAAAACGTCTAAATTTCCAAGCCTTAAACACACTGAAGTAGCACCACAGGCACTCGTGATGTGCGTCTAATATCTAATTCTGATCATTTGCATGTCTCATCACCGCTAACGCTTGTTGAAAATTTCATGTTATTTACATGCTTCCTTCAGAGTGTTGCATTTAAGATGGCAGCAGTTTATATACTTAGCATTAGTTGAACAAGATTTTTTATTTCCTGGAGGAAGTAAATTTGTAGATTCAACATTTTATATATAATTTTCTACATTTTTATCAATATCTGATTCTTAAAAATGTTGACAATTATCATTTTTACGATTTTCATTTCTATAATAATAGCATTCAATAGTTGTAAGATTTTTATGTGTTTTTAATGCGGTTGAGAGATTTCCCTATATCTAATTTATTATTATGCATCCCTATATTCAATTTTTTATGAAATGTTACTGTTTAAATCTTCACGCAATCTCAGGTTAGTTTTTCAGCTGAGAGTAAGCGCATGAACAAAAATTTGTTTTACCCATACTTTTTTCCCAATAACCATTTAAGTTTTAATATATCATCAGGGCAAAACATCAATAATTGTACCAGAATCGCAAAGTATTTTGTTCGAAATAGTTTTAAATTTTAGAAAGAAAATCTTCTAATGGATTTCTTTAATGTTTGATAAATATTTAAAAAAATTTTTTTTGAAATACGCTTAATTTCTTGCGGTAACTTGTGTAATGTAATTTCATGCGAACTAAGAAATAAAAAATATTCAAGCAGAATTTTCATTTCTTTTTATCTTTGCTGGTACTCCAATAAAATTAAAAAAGCTGACATCAGTTTCTCTATAATTAATTCTTCACATTTGAAATTATAGCATAGCTCGGTCTTAATTTATTAATACATCACTGCGCTCAATCAACTTTTTTTTTAAGCTTGGATTCAAAATTTTGATATCTTAAAAAATTCAATTATTTATAAAATGTAAATGATTTACTATTAATGAATACTAAGATAAATGTTTTATACGTTACTCAAATAAATGATCATATAATAAATAACATAATAATTTTTTTGAAAAATGATTGTTATTTAAGTAATATTCAAAAACAAAATAAGAAAGCAATAAATGAAAGAATCTAATATAGATAATTTTTTTATTTATTATTAAATTTTTTTTTACTCAAAAAGATGAAAATTTAATATACATAAAATATTGAAAAGCAATTCTGTTTTTATTTACTCATTTTCAATTCAAAATGTTCCATTCCAAACCTATATATCATATGAAAACAATTATTAAAAAAAATCTTTCGATTTTGCAAGGAAAAGAAATTAAAAACAAAAGTAAACATTAAAAACTAATATTGGATGAAGTTATATTTTTATTTATTGAATATTTTATTCGCATCTATCCATCGAATAAAATCTATATTATTGGAAATGGTCTTAACAATTTATAATTAAAATTGTTAGCTTAATAAAGTAATTACATTCTGAGTATTTATAATGCCCATAATTGGATTTTAAAATTGTTACAAAATGAAGCAAATAAAAAAATATTTATTATATGTTAAAGAAAAATTATAAAATTTCTAGAAACAGCAGCAGCTGGAAATTAAATATATGCTTTGGCAGAGAGTAGAACAAGGCTTGAATGACTGAAAAGTGCAACACATACCAATCTACCTTATATCTATTTCAGATTATATTAAACGCAGTATAAGGACTATATTAAACATAGTATAATGTATGATGCTGCACACACTCAACAATCCATAATCAGATGTTTTTTTAGCTAGTGAGTGGTCTTGGAATCATGCAGACCGGACAAAAATCGAATATCATCTGAATTGAAAAATGCCCTTGCGTGATCTAATATGAGATTTTGCATTATTTTAGTGAAAGATGACATTTTTCATATCTTGAAAATAGAACATAACCAAAAGTCTTAGTAAGTCAGAAATGTAAAGATTACCATTCAAATCAGTATCGATCGAAATTAAAGATATGTCTGTTCTGTGCACAATAACTATACTTACCATTACAAAGGGTGCATTGCCCCTATGACTATGACGGATGCAAACAAATGACAAGCGATCTCCTCGGAGTCTCCAGACATGCATATAACTATTTTTATGCTACTCACAGCATTAGAAAGTTTTTGGAAAAAAAGGCAATTTGCTGCTCCTGGAACCAACTTTCTTGTTAGCCATACCAGAATGGACTTCTTGATATATTTTCCATTGCTTACACTGTTCCAAATGTCGTTGCATTAAGAATCACCATGATCTATTTGTAGGTTGGCATTTGAAGAACGACTTCTATCATTATACCTTGGGTTAGATTGAGCAATAAATGTAAATGCTACTCATGCATGTCTGACGAGACAAGTACTTAGTAATTTTCTGAGCTTTCTCTCTTAAGACAGTGAATACAAGCCTAATATATAAGGTTCTCCCAGTGCTCAATTACGCCAAGTACGTTAAAATACTTTATAACATCTTTTGTTTATTTGTAGTCCACAAAGCAGTTCTAAAGTTCGTCATATGAATGGCACCAAACAAATATATTTTCCATCTAGTTATCCATAATGTGGTTGTAAGGTTCTTAAAGACCGTTCTCGATATATGTTTTTTTTTCAGAAGTTAATCATTGTAAGATGTTGAGATATTATATGTTGTTCAGCATGATCATCGGTAACCAATCGATACCATATAAATATACCATTATTTATATTTCAAACAGTATAAACGGCAATAGCTTAGGACCAGAATCCTTATAAACAATGATTTTTACTCTATTGAATAAGGATACTTGCTGTTAGGCATTTCTTTGGAGTCATAACATAATATTCTCAAATTTATCTGAAATTTCTAAGTGATTTACGAATGAGTAATTTACTGTACAACTGTATGCAGTGTTTCAGATGTCATCTGTCTCTTCAACTTCGCGTATTCAAACTTCTGTTTTCTTGTGATTTTTAATGTTTTCCTTAGTGTTTCAATTTTCATTGCCTGCAGTATTTTTCATCATATTCTTTTACACAATTAGGATTTATTGGTTTAATTTCCATTCGTTACATTAACTCGTATTATACACATATGCGATTACATTTTTAAATATCATTGCAGATTCACTTTGATAGAAACGTTAAAATTCCTTTTTTCTGATCTATATTCCTACCTTACAGTTAAATGTACTGATATTTGATTTACGACACGTGATACAAAATACCGTCTGATACTTTTAAATCCACTTTAAAAATACAGCATGAAAAGAGAGAAATTGATATATCCTTCAGAATTGTTTAACTTATTTCATCGTCCTATACTCATTTTATTTTTAAAAATTATTTCATATTAATTTAAATACTTTAAATTACATCTTTTTAATTTATATCAAATTTTTCTACTAAAATTTAAGCAATTTCTATTTTTCTTTTCGGAAATGGAATCACCTTTTCATTTTGTGACATTGTGTCTAGTTTTCTTTGTTTAAATAGATTTTAATTTGGTCTTCTTTCAAAGATTTCCTTAAAAAATCGAAACATAGTTTCTAATGTAATATTCTAATGACACTATATATGATTATAAAAAGCCAATAAATCTCAGAAAGTCAAATTCAAATCTTAATAATTACTATTTGTGCAAGAATTAAAAATTTCATATCAGCGGTCTTCTAGAATTGAAGAGTTACTATTTGTTCGTGTAATTGTTGCTTGTTTCATCTACTACCTTTTAAATTTTTTCTTCATTCAAAATTTGTTACTATATAGGTTTTGCTCTTTCATTTTGTATCCTCAAAATATTCATTCTTGACACTTTCCTCTTGAAAACTCCATTTTCGTTTCCATATTCAGTATATTACCTCTGGCATCTTTCATATTAAAACTTTTTTTCATATTATTCGTTTTCACGATATTTCTTAACTTCTTTCTGAATTTTCTTCCACTAATATCTTTTTTCGGTAGCTTCATTTTTTCAAATATGAAAGTTTCAAGTTTTCATTCTTTGTCTGCACTTCAGTTGGGAACTGAATAAAGTTCCAGCCAGTCTAAAAGAAATTGGTCGGAATTTTCAGAAATGGTGCCTTATTGTAACTTCTATGAAAGCTGAAAATATATACCACATATGTTTCGTTTCCTAAAAATCATTGGAGTCTGAAACGATGATTTTATTTAGAGTTTCAATTTTGGGACATATTCTTCATTCTTATAACATACTATATTTCACAGTTGAAAGTGCAAAATATTTTCTGTAAACTAAAATATTTTTGACATAACTCTCTGCATTCGAAATCATTTTCATTTTGTTATGTAAGACATTTTTATCAAAGCAGTTATTTTTCCTTAGAATATCAAGACCAATTTTATGCAGTAGTTGATTATTTTCATAAGTAATTGAATCAAAACCACATTTACAAAAGGAAATTTATTAATTGTTGAATAGTTAACACTTCAAAATTTTGCATTATTGGGTATATACACCTTAATGAAGTTTTATTTCAATCCAAGGCAGTAAACAGTAAACACACACAGAATAATTTATTTTTATTCTCTTCACATCTTCTAAGGCAGGCACTGGGTGTCTAACCCTTCACCACAACAAAACCAAAAAAACTGCTACTCATTTTTCATTACCCAGAGGCACCTAAAGATCAAGTCACAGAAGCAAGTAGCATTACATATTCTAGTTGGACGGATCATATTCATTAAACATTTTCAGAGAAAGGGACAGCGAAACACAGAAATTGAAAGGAACAATCTTCCCTAAATGCGGGATCAACTTAGGTATCAAGAAGAAAGATATCCATAATTTGGATATCTTAATATTATATATTCAGGATAATCATTCGGTTTAAGTTAACATGCAAGTGGTGCCATCTAGTTATTACGTGAGAATTATAATTATAAGTTTCCATATTTTTTCTTTAGTACAAAACGTAAAATGGTAATGAAATACGTGTTTTGTTATTTATGTGAATAATTGAAATAACTTAATAACATTGTGAGTTTTTTATATTTTTAGCTACATTAAACCTTTTATTTTGTGCTTAAAATTATAAAAGTTTCATATCGTAGACAACTGCTAGTTTAGCACATGAGCTATATGGATTAAGATGAAACAATTAGTTTTTGACTTTTTAATAATGTGGTTTTCTTTAAAGCTGACATTTTTTAAAAAGAGTTTAAAAGTATAGAATATAAAACTCCTTTATTTACATATTTTTATACAGAAACCAATAAAATATCTTATTTATGAACTTTTAAACATTCTTTTTTTTAATTTATAAATAAGAGCAATTTCATACCTAAATTTAAGAAAATAAGAAACTATTTACTATATGATGAAACATTTTTAATTTTATTATGTATTAAGTACCATAATTTTTATTATTCATTTACCAAAAAATAAATAAATAAATAAATAAATAAAAAACAATGTGAAAACTTAGAAAAATCAAAAATTTCTAAATTTTAAATTTGTTTCTTATAGCAGAAAAAAATTTTAGAAAAAGTTAACAATGGAAAATTTTTAAAAAGTTTTTTAATTATGTGAACAAGCATTTTTATTAATTTTACAGAAATTGAATGAAATTTAAAATTTCCACATATCATAGAATCTTAAATTTAAAACATTTCGTTTATTTTGTCAGTGAATTTATGAAAATAACCAATATTTGTGGATTTTTTTAATTTAGGAAAACCCTAATTATTTTAATTCGATTTTAAATTTAAAAATTTATTTTTGTAATTGACATTTTTATCACTTTTTGTTTTTATCAAAATAGAGATAAAAAGTAAGTGAATTTTTGATTTAGTACCCATCAATCTGATTTTTTCACCACTATACTAATTTCACAGGAAATATCAATAGAATTGAACCAAGATTTCATTTTTTTCTTCTTTCACATCGCCAACAGACACAGTTATCTTTTTTCTTTCGCGATGAAATATTCGTTTTCTTCCCGCAATAACGTGTGTTTTATTCCTAGTTTAAATTCACTTTTTTATAGGGCCTTATTTTTTCTATCTTTAAAATGTCTTTTTCTCTCTATTTTTGAAAGTCATCGTCTTTTTTGATGTGCTAGCTTTCATTGATTTTCGATCACAGTCGTTTGCTACAAAAATGTAAGAACCAAATATTTGTAAGTTTTTAGAATAATCTATTCTATTAGCTGATTTTTAATGGGTGAATTAACTACATAAATTATATTAAATGGTGACATAATTAAAATCATATGCAGTAAGAAAGAGATATTTATGTAAAAACTCTATCCTGAGAATTAATTAAGTCATTTCCTTTCTATAGTATTAAAACTTTCAGAAAGTAACGTTAGAAAATAAATAACGAGTGCATATTTATTTTCCTGTATTAAATATTTTTTTTATCTCAATAAATATATAAATATTTTTCATTAATGGGATATGGCATAAATTCAAATGCTTCGAGCGAAATTGGGTCTATTAGCAGATGTGTTAACTTGTCGTATTTACCACATTTGTACATAATACACTACTGTTCATAAAAGTAAGTCTACATAATGTTAAAATTAGATATAACTATTGAAAAAATGATACAAGATAAGTTATAAAATTTATTACATTTTAAATATTTTTACGTGCTTATTAATTCTATTTGCATATATCAGTTTCATAAAAAATATATTTTTTATTTATAATTCCAAATAATCACAATTCTATAATAGCTATATTTTTAAGGATATTTTTAGTTCAATTAGAGTTTAGTTATAATATAAATATATTTTTTGACAAGAAACTTATGTACTTATGTTTTCATCATTTCTACAGTCTAACAGCACTATTACTTTTCATAATGAATAATTTTTAAAGTTTTAATGTTAGTATATTTAGCTAAACTTATATGATTATAAAGCTCTATAATGTAACGTAATTAAGTAATATTATAAAGCTCTTTAACTTATAATAATTATAAAGCTCTATAATGTAACTTTTGCTGCACTAAATTTCTATTGGATAAAATTCCCTATTTGCTGAAGGAAATCATTTTTATTGCAAAAAAATTTTTAAATATAATACAATTAATTCTATAATACTTCTGTGAGTTTAAAAACGCATTAATTTTTATTTTGTTTCTAGTATTTTAAGGCCGATTTAAAATTTTAAGATTTATTGGTAAAACGATATTTTGTATTTTTAAACTAATTAATAAGGAAAATAAATGATATCTATTAAAGGTTATGCTTCAATAATTATACTGCTTTAATAATTCTATTTATATCGAATAAAATGAAAGAAATGCGTTTCTAAGGAACAATTAAAAGAACTATAGGTGCAGATTTCTGCATTTATTGATTTTCATTTAATCATGTCTGCTTGCAATATGATAAAGTAAAGAAACCAGAATGATATGAAAACTGAAAATAAGCCTGAGGCTTAAAAAGTTGTTTCTTTGTAGTTTTAATAATGTGAAAGTACTTAAAAATTGTTTTTTTTACAGCATTTTGTTTACACACTGTTTTTCTCATAATTTAGTGAACAGATTTTTATTGTAAATTTTCATCCTGTTTTTGCTGCTATTAGTAACGCATTTTAACTGTATTTATTTTAACCGAATCTGGGTCATGTACGCATTAGAAGTTGCCACTCAAATTAATAAGTTTCTATTAAAAATGCTGACAGGAATAAGAAGGTAAATATCCACTTCGTGCATTTTAAAGCTTTAGGCTTAATTTATTTAAAAATATTCAGAATTTAAGAAGAATACCCAGAATTAACAAAAATCATGTTCGTTAAACAAACATTTTTCAATTGATATATAAAGTTCTTTCTCTAATTATCTAAATTTATAAAAACATATTTCTTTTACATGGAGTAAGTATAAAACAAGTTTAGGTAGAATTAAGGTTAATCGTAAGGTTAAAGGAGTTTATTGATTTTTAATTACTGTTTTTTTTTTAATTTTATTTGTGTAATTATTATTTGAGTAATATTTGAATCATTATTAAATTGAAATATCAATTGATATATTTCTCACTTAAATATTCCGTAATATAAAATTCTCATATAATACAATTGCAAATCAAAAATTTTAATAACAGAAATAAACAAACTACTTTAATAAAAATTTTAATCATCTTTAATAAAAATTTTAATGATATAAGAAATAATTTCTATTTTTCTATTTTTCACAATTCAAAAATATATATAATATTGAAATAAATAAATAATTTATTTCAATATTATATATGTTACCGTGAAAGTCCGAAATCTGGAGAATGTCGACATTTGCTGGTGAATGTCAACATTCACGTAGTCGCTTGGTGTATGTCCGAAATATTTGCTAGATATCCTCATTTGTCACTTACACCGGCAAATGTCGACATCCACAATTCACTAATGGTGAATCTTAAATATGCGTTTCATTTCTCCGTATCCGGAGAGGAGAAATGCAGATTTGCATTTTCTTATCTCAATATTTCAGGCGTGAAAAACGTCACATGTGTGAAGTAACTTATCCCTCTCTTAAAAAGGAGGAGTGACCAATCACGGTGAGTAGAGGAAGTGTAGAGGATTTTTAACCCGCGGGACAAACCTGACAACAAACAAATTAAAAACAAATTAAATGCTCTAGGCCGCACCTCTTTGTTGACGTTGCCTTCTGTTAACTCCTTTTCGAGCTCTTTAATCATCCTATCAAATTCCACCAAAGCTTGTCTGTGATTGTCGTCATATACCGGCGATGGTCCGAAAGTGCAAGAATTGTAATCAATTGTACGGTCTTTCACCAACGTTTTTGGTATGTGTTGACATTCACCGGTGAATGTCGACATTCTCTGATTTCGGTCTTTCACGGTAACATATATATTTTTAAATCACGAAATGTATTAAAACACTTGTTTAAAAAATAATCTATTACCCTTTAAATAACATTATATATTTATAATTAATATACTTTTATATAGTTATAATTATATTTTTATAAAGATATAATTAATATATTTTTATATAGTTGTAATTAATAATTTATATATTTTTTCAAATTTTTATTGCAATTTATAATAAAAATGTAATCTGTAAATATTAATTAATAGCTTTTATATAACAATACAATCTATAAGTAAGAATTACTAGCTTATTTAATTCTGTATGATTTTTCTAAAACTATAATTAATGCTTTATATACCAATGCATTCATTTATTTGTGCATAATAAATTTTAAACTAAATTTAACTATACGTTTCGTAAATAGATTTGTCCTCAGGAAGGTAAGAAAGAGAGAGTATGGTGCTAAATATTTTCATTTATTTCAAATAAATTATTTATATCTAATATATAACTGTTAAAATGTGTCATTTGTTAAAAATTATAAGGTTTTTGAATATCACCAGTTTGATTAAACATTTCGATGTAAAAACAATGTTCTCAATAGATTTGAAAATAAATTTTATCAATACTTCTACGATTTCGTATTGCTCTATTAGGTTAAAGAGAATCTCAATGAATTTACTAATGTTTATAATTTATTAAAAAATTTCTGTATAAATTATATTTTCCTGAAGAATAGCACATATCTGAGAACATTTTTTTCACAGGAAAAAATTGGTATTTTAATAGAAAAATAAACCATAAATTTTTGTTTGAAATTTAAGTATATATGCTCTTTATACAATTTAATCGTGCTTAATTCCTTAATATTTATGCATATTTAAGAAAAACAAAATGAGATAAATTACATTAGTCAAGTTATTTTATATTAATTTATTTGTATAATAATATTATGGAATTAGATATAAGTCGTTTATTTTACAACTATTTATTTTTTAAAATGCGTTTAAAACATATTAAATAATTATATTTTATAGAATCATAAATACACACTCTTATTATTAGTATTATAAACAAGTTTTTAAGTTTCCTATCAAATTCAAATTTTAATTCAGAAATGAAACTGTTAAAATTATTTTTTAAAAGCTTTCTTGATTAAATTGGAATGGATTTAATATTGTACTCAGAGAGTAATGACTTTATAAGAAAGAAACTCCATAGTTGGTGATAAAACTCTATCTCTCTGCATGTATAATTATATATACAACATATGTTCACTTGCACAAAAATACATTCTTGTTTGTCACATTTCAATTTTTTCTCAATATCTATACTCTTTCTAAAAGAAGTATTTTGTAAAATACTCACAAAAGTAGAATACAGTAAATTAAAAATATGCGTGTTACATTTGGAATATCATTACTTTTTCCTTTTGCTTTCTATCGAAATAAGCAATGACTTTAGAATCTAAAACTTGTATACTTTTTTTCTGATAACTTGAAATCAAGCAAAAGAAAAATAATCAATTTTAACTTCAGTCACGTCAGATGAATTACAAATTGAAAGAACTGGTGTTACTGCTGAAGGTGACATCATTAAAAAATAACGTGACGCTTTTAAAAGAATACTTTTTTCTTTACATAAGAAGGAAGCTGTTTCCTGTGAAACTCAAACTTCGAAGTATAATTTTTCCGAAATATTCTTTTGTGTTGAGATTTTACTTTTAAATGTTCGTTTGGAGCTTTGACATCATGCAGCACCTTAAATTTCAAGAATGATTTTTGTGGTGTCGTATTTTAAATGAGATATTAAAACGGAACGTGAAAAGAATAAACACATTATAGTTAATTTGAATTTTAAATTGTATTCACAAATTATTTTTGTAATATCGTTGAAACAGAGATTTTGTTTAGATTTTTATTTTGGTTATTAATTTTTCTTTCTTTCATGATCTATATAAATATATTCAATTATACAAGAATATTTTTTTTTATCAAACAGGTTTCAGAACAAGACATTTGTGCGTAATATGCACTCAAAGTTTTGCAGTAGCAATAAACATTTTATATTATCTTTGTGTATCGAGGAAAATTTTAAATTTTTATAATCAAAAGTAAGTACATCTATAATTGGTTTAAAGTTTATATATTGATGTGTTACTGTAGCAAGGAACAAAGCAAATTTATTGTATTTATGAATTTCCTATGCCAATTTTTTGTTGATAATCATTATTTTTCTATCCGATTCTATCTATCCTCATTTACAAACTTTCACTCTTCATCAAAAATATCCATTAAAAAACTATATTTATTTCAGAGAGTTTTGCACGTTAAAAATAACAAAATTCAATAGCGAACATTATTTTTAATTTCAAAAGATCTTAATTTTTGATAGAAAATAATTTCCATTAAACTGGTTGTGTTATACTTCAAGAAAACTTATGTTGAATGCATAGAAAGGCTTCAAAGGAAATTCGAGTACCAGCCTCTTAGAGCAAACACAAACTCTTTGAAGTTTTCCAAGGGCTACATAGATTTCAATTTCCAAATATTTAAGTTTAATAAATTACTTAAGTTGTTAAAGCTTATTAGAAATATTTCGGTTTCTAAGCTCAAAAGATTGACTTCAACTTCTAGGAGACTCAAAAAATCGGCCAGTTATTAATAATTATTATTTCACATTTAATAAAAAAAAGTTATTTTTAGTTCTTTAATTATTTTACATCCATTAATTATTGTTTTCTTTTTTTACTTTTCCATATCACTAATATAGCATAAAGAGCGGTAACAATATATTCAGCATATGTATTAATATGTTACTATATTCTCACTAATAAGAGATTAATATCATTTTATGATCACTAATAAACTCTAAGCTAAAAGGATATTATAAAATACACTGCTGGCCACCCAAATTGCAACACCCAGAAAAACAAGAGGTATCACAACAAAATTTATTTTGTAGATAACATGTTGACTAAGTATCAAATCATTAAAATTATAGACTTCTCTAAAGTGTGGTTCCTGCCAAAATCAGTAGCCAGAGCAGCCGCCATTGTTGGAGTGCACCACTGCCACAATTCTCGGCATTGATTCAAAGAGACTTTGGATGTGGTTTTAGGGTACAGCAGACCAATCAATTCCACACGTTGCCAAAGTTGATCTGTTGTGACAGTTGGGGATATAATCTGGGTCAATCGTTGATCAACCATGGCCCACATGTTTTCTATGGGGTAAAAATCCGGAGAGTGATTCGGCCAGGGTTCAATCTAAAGATTGAAAAACCCTTGTACAGTGTTTGCCACGTGTAGTCATACATTAGCCCGTTGAAATACGACTGTGAACAATCTCTGAATGTAAGGAAAAGAAACTGGCTCCAAATCATCAGAGATGTAGCACTGGGCGTTTAAAGTACCGGTAATGCGTACTAGCGTAGTGCGAGAGTTATATCCAAAATCACCTCATGCCATTATACTCGGTTCAGGCCTAGTGTTGCTGTCCATAATGCAACTATAAAGCATCCTCTTTCCAAGCTGTCTCCAGCTTGACTGCGGCTATCGTGGTGTTGCACACCGAGCATGACTCATCAGTAAAAATAATTTGATTCCATTCAACAGTCCAAATCCTTCTTTCCTCGCTCTATTTGCAGCGGTGACGTCTGTAGTTTTGCGTGAAGGGTAGATGAAACAATGAATGTCTTGTCTACGGACCACTCTGCTATAAACAAAGTCAAATATTACGCTCAGCCATTGGATGATGTGTTACAAATTGAATATGCTGTCCTATAGTTCTTTATGTGGCTGAGTGATCCGTCACTGCCCTGTGCACAATTCACCTATCATTACGTAAAAAAGTGTACTCAGGTGAATGCGATTGTACACGTCGATCAGTCGTACTCTCCTACATCCAACAACTACATATCCGCGTTACGATTGTTTGGTTTCGTCCAACACGACAGCCGATTTTCCTGAAAGATCCCCATCTTGACAGGCCACTACCTTTCCACTGTCGTACTTGAATAATTAACCAAAACACGTTCGCTGCTTTCTACTAGGCATAATTGATTTAAAAAAAATCTAATTGGCAAATTTAAAATCGTTGAAATCTCTAAATCTTAAACAGCGCTTGGAAGTGGTACTACAGCTGCCGTGCCACAGGTGCACTCATCTTATTCTAATCATTTGCATGCCTCACCTCAGTTAATGCATGTTGTAAATTTTATGTTATTTGCATGCTTCTTTCAAGATGTTGAATTTACGGTACATTTTCAACTACTGTAAAATAGAATTTTTGAAATATTCATAACCATATATACGAAACTCTACATAATATATATATATATATATATATATATATAAATATATATATATATATATATATATATATATATATTATTTACTTATTTACGTAATGCTAATTAATGTGATTAATTACTTTCTAATTAGTCTTATTTTGCCATTAGGAAAAATTAAAATTATCAGTGTTTAGTTTGCAATTATAGAACTTAAATTAAAATGAATGAAAATTATTTCTAAATAAGCATTCATTCATACTTTGAAAATAGCACTAAGTAAATTTGAGATTTAAGTATTAATTTTTACGTATAGTTTAAGAAGCATAAATTAGGCTACATATAAAAAAGTATTAAAGACAGAAGTTTATTTTAAATCGAAGCCAAACCAAAATGATAATTTAGCTTTCAATTTTATGTTATATATTTACTACTCCCATGTCTTGTTCATTGTTATTTTTTAGCGCTTTAAGCAATCATTTTTTTTCCAATCCTGTATAAAATAAATGGATATTGATTGTTTTTGCAATGATTGAACACATCAAGAATTTTTCTATTATTTTTTACTTCAATCATATTTTCTAGGCATTTGAAAATTATTTTTACAATTTAAGGTTTATGCTTAAATTATTAACATCAAAATTTGATTGTTATGTATTACTTGAAATATTAGTAAAAATTATAATTCCTTTATAATGGACATATTACGTAGAATGGTCGTAAAGAAAAATTCCCTTTATTAAATAAGTTTATAACACGATGTTCACTTTAATATAACGATGGAAACAAAGCGAGTTATAGAATCACATAAAGTTGTTAAACTTTCATTTTTTTCAAATATTTTACTTCGAGTAAATATTTTTAAGAAGTAATCTATTCTGAAAATGTGAACGTATACTTGTTCATCTTTCATGCAATCAAAGATGACACATATCTTAACTTTATTTTCATGTTTTAACTGAACTTTTATTATTCAAAAGATAATAAAGTTTTTATAAGGAATATTAAGGGTAGCTAATTAATTTGACTAGATATGATTATATAACTGAAGATTTGTTTTCTGAGTATTTATAATGATAAAAAGTGTTGAATTAAAAGTACATTTTAAGTTGAATTATTTTGTGAATAACACTTATTTAAGTATATAGTATTTAATATTTTAAAAACATGTTTTTAATATTAGAAGATGTCTACTAATCTACTGAAAACGATAGGTAAAATTTTCTCATTACTCGATTTTTCTCTATTCCTTGATCATTATTGATATTAAAATTTATAGTTCAAATTTTTAACTAATGTTTGGGTTTATCCACATATAGTATCTCACAAATTAAGTTATAGATTTTTAATCAAACCTATGATTTTATGCTGGGTTTTTTAATAAATATTATTAATAAATAACTTAAATATAAAAAACAATTAGATTTATTTTTCATTAAAACAGCTGCTCTTGGTACATATGTTTAATCTTTCAAAACCTGTGAAACATGTTTTAAAGACAGTAAATTCAAGTTATATTCATGTGTAATTGGTACTAACTAAATAGAAAGTGCCATTAGCCCTCAAGCGAAGTTTTGAATAATCAGCATCCATTTGTCAACTTTTGAAATGAGGTGCATTAATGCTCTTTATTTGTATTAATTTACATATTACAACTCTCCTCCATAATCTCTCGTCTGTGATAAATGTGATAATTAAACTATTTCAAAAGACTTCTGAATTCAGTAGACATCTTTGAATAGTTGTATCATGCCTCTTAATTTTACTTACTGAAGCAACACTTTTGTTTTGATCTCAGCCATTCAGGAAATTACTTAAAGAACCTCTCTTTATAGTAAGATTATTTATTGAGATTTTTCTCATGAAAGAAGTCTACAATTATTGGGGAACTAGAAAATGTAATTAATTAAAATTTCGTTTGAACTGAAGGAGGGGAGCACTTAGTTCATTAGGGTATGTTTACCTACCTGTTATTATAAAGAGTAAGATCTTAAGGAGATTACTAATGATTGTAATGTCACAAATGAATTTTATAAAAATATCCTGCATCCGATTCTCATATAAATTTGAACATTAATTTACATAAAGTTTAGAAAAATTATGCCGACTTCATTTAGATTTATTCAAGTAAAAAGTTAATTGTAATGGGAGCTATAAACAAAAAGAAATTGTTTTTGATCTACAATGAATATTTCTTATATGTAAGAAATGCTTTTTCGAAATTACCATGAAAATTTGTTTTCAACTTTTAGTTTACAATGACACATTTTTATGCAACAATCTTTTAAAAAATAACACTACATCTATTTAATTAATTACAATAATTTTATTATTCATAAATTATTATAATTTTAATAAAATGCACACCTTTATTAAATTATGTTAAACACGTGTTTCACATTAAATTTGTAATCAACATTTTTGTGTCAAAGTAGATTTTACACTGATGGAAAAAAAAATCCCAACACCAAGATAAAATTATTGTAGAGTAATGAAATTTCAGCAATACATTTATATAGGTAACGTACGCAATTGATTACAATTTTAAGATCACAGGTTAATTTAAACCCTAGAAGAGCCATTACAGAAGTAAAATACAAGTACATTGATAACCGATGTAACCGCCAGAATTTTGACATATTCTAGCGATACAAACGTGCATGCATTGAATCGTACAGGGGATGGATGTTCGTTTGTGAGATGGAGTTCCATGCCTGTTGCACTTGGTCGATCAATACAGGGACGGATAATGGTGGTTGTGGATGACGCTGAAATTGTCATCCAATGATGTCCCATACGTGCTCAATTGGAAACAGGTCTGGTGATCTGGCAGGCCAAGGCAACAAGTCGACACCCTATAGGGCACGTTGGGTTACAACAACAGTATGAGATCGAGCATTATCCTTTTGGAAAACACCTCCTGGAATGCTACTCATGAAAGGCAGAACAACAGGTTGAATCACCAGACTGACGTACACATTTGCTGTCAGGGTGCATGGGTTAACCACGAGAGTGCTACTGCTGCCATAAAAAATTACTTCCCAGACCATAACTCCAGGTGTAGGTCCAGCGTGTCTAAGCCGCAGACAGGAGGGTTGCAGACACTCACCTGGTCTCTTCCTAACCGACACACAGTCATCACTGTCACCAAGGCAGAAAAAGGTTTTCTTCAGAAAACACGACAGACCTCCTCTCCGTCCTCCAATTAGCTCTAGCCTGACACCACTAATGTCACAAACGGCAGTGGTTTGGTGTTAATGGAATGCACGCTACAGAACGTCTGGCTCGGAGCTGTCTTTGAAGTAACCGATTGGTAACAGTTCGTTGTGTCACTGTGGTGCCAACTGCTGCTCGAATTTCTGCTGCAGACTCAGTATGACTCGATACGACCTTACTCTAAACACGGTGGTCTTTTTTTTCAGCCACACGGAACCCGGTTTTCTTCAGCAGTGCTTTCCCTTGACCACTGCTGCCAACATTCATGCATAGTGGACGCATTCCTTCCAAGCCTATCTGCAATCTCGAAAGAATATCCACCTTCTCGTAAGCCTATTATACGACCTCATTCTAACTCAGTGATCTGTTGATAATAGCTTCACTGTCTTCTCAAAGGCATTGTGGACTATCATCAACTCCCTACATCAAATCTCGACGCTAAACAACTCTTAGGAACGTTACAGCGTGCATTTAAAGCAAACCTGATTTGCATTTTCCGTGTGTCACTACTAGCGTCACACTGATGCGCTGAGTTCAAAATTTGAATCAACGTCATCTTTCAAATGTATGAACACGCCTAACGAATTTCGTTTCACTAACACAACTCCTTCTTGGTGTTGGGATTTTTTTCCATCAGTGTATATGTTAATTAAGAAATAATTAACAAACTTATTTAACATTTTTAGATAGCTTATATAAGAGATTACAACATTCAGTTTTATTTTGTAAACGAGTTTTGTAATTAAAATTAATTCTGAAATCATGCAC
>JAPDSC010005854.1:0-13935 GCA_026290005.1 Latrodectus geometricus
AAAATATGCTTTCTAATGTTTTATTAAAAATATGCTTCATAATTTATTTAATAATCAAATTATTTATTACATTCAGCTTAATTATACAATTATGATATTTTATTTATTCTAATACTTAATTTAAAATCTCTCTTAGATTATTTGTCTAATATTTTTTATATATAATATTAAGTCAAAACACATTAAAAATTTTATTGTTTAAATTTTGTAATTTTAAAATAATCATAATTTATTATACATATTCTTGTAATTCTGTGTTGTCCACCCACGTAAGTCACAATTGTCAAAAAAAAAAAATAATAATAATAAATTTTGAATATAAATATTTATTTACAACTATTTTTATATTCATTTGTAATGTTTATTATACTTTTATATCAATATCAAAAATGAGAGCCAAATATTGGATTTTTTAAAGAAATGTAAAATAATTTTTGTCATCACAAGACCAGTATTTCCCATTATATTCATAAATTAAAGTTTTGAATCTTGACATTTTTCACAAAAATTCAGAAGCAGTCGCCTTGTGTAAATTGTAACTTGATTTTTCAAACAACTTTTATTGTACTTAAAGGAATTTTGAAAGTTACCTCTGATTTTTTTTTTTTTTTACCTACTCTGAATCTCATTGAAGATGTCAAAATTAGATTACCTCTATTTCTACTGTCAAATGGTAATTAATTATAAACATTAATTTAAAATCATATATATTATTTAACTTTTTAAAGTAACTTTATCTGTTTGAATCATTTATAGTTTTTGAAAATCTTAGTCCAATCTCTAAAACCCCCCCACAGTTCTTATTTCTAAGTGCTCTCTATCTCTAAGAAAGAGAGAGAGAGTGGTATTTTTTTTATATGTATTAGGCTGCAAGTTTCCTTGTTTTTAAATGAAGTAAATATTGAGAACTGTAATTTAAAAGGATAGTTTTTGATTGCAAATAAAGATTTAGGTTATATTTTTGACTCTAAAGATCAATATTGAATGAAAAAAGCATAAAAGGAATGAATTGTATTTCAATTTTAAAAATTAATTCATTTATTTATAGGATATACATATGCATCATTTAAATTTTTTCAAATGTTAATTATTAAAATATCAAATTAACTAGAAAAGTGCCAATGTTTTGGTTTGGGCACATAATATTCTAAAATATCACCAAATGAGAAAAATATTTATGGACTAAATATTATATTCATTTAATATTTTTTTTCTTATGAAAGCTATATAAAAATTAAACTCTTTTATTTTCTATTACAAACAAGGTGTGATTGTAATAATATATTTTTTATGCACTGTGCTAATTATATTATTTGCATCCAATTTCTGTCATTTTTTAGTAGTTTTTAATATTTCACTTTATATTTTATTATTTTTTATTGTATTATATTTTATATATATATATATATATATATATATATATATATATATATTTTATTTTTTGTGTGATTTTGATGTAATTTTTATTATTAATGACTGAAATAACAGCAAATGAAAGGATATTCAAAAAAGAAGTATTATATTTATTTTATTTCTTTTCTTTTTGGTGAAAGCTAAAAATTATGCTGTTATATTTTCCATTACAAGCCAATATGATAATTTGTTTTATCCACAGTGCTAATTATCTTTATTTACATGCGATTTTAAAGTTTTTAATGGCTTAATTATGTTGTTTAATTTTTTTATATTCTGATGTTATTTTATTACTTATGTTTACTACTATATTTTTAATTAGAATGATGTCAATGCTCCAAATTTGCTGAATGGGCTCTTTATCCTGATCTGTCTCTTACCCATGATACCTCATTCATTTGGCTCTTTTTTGTCTGATGTTTTTGATATCTTTTCTAGACTTGCTGCTTGGAATATAAAAAAGCCAAGTGAGTAGTAATTTCCCTAGTTTCCTATATTTAATGTGATTTGGTATTTTTTTAAAATTGTTGCATTAATATAGTCTTTTTTTTTAACTTTATTAAACTTATTTGCTTGTTTAATAATATATTAAATATATATTATAAACAGTTTTATATATTTATATACACACACACACATATATATATATTTTACATAAAAACTATTTTTAGAAAACCCTTGTACTTTCTTACAAATAAAATTATCAATATACATAATTTTAATCAATTTTTAAAATTTTTTAATTCAACCTATATTTTCCAGGTGTTTTGTCAGACATTTTGAATTTGTACCTCCAAACTGGAACTTATTCATTATTTCATCGCTTATATGGAATGTTTCCATGCAATTTTCTTGCTTATTTGCGGTCTTTTTATGGGGGACGAGATTGCTCTGATGATAATTTCCAAGTATTTTCTGTAGTTATTAAGGTATTTTATTTAATTTCATTTTATTGACTATATATTTAATTTCTTCAAATTGAAAAAATATTTTTATATAAAGCAATTTTTTTTTTGCTTTAATTTTAAATCTTGAAATAAGTTTTTTTTTTAAATTTATGTACTATTTTATTTTTTAAAGTTACCTAAGAAATAAGTTATTTTGGTATTAAAGATTGAAATATTTCCAATTTATATGATTATAATTAAAGCTTCATTTTTAAATGTTTAGATAGAAAAACAGAATGAATTGATACTTTACCTGAATGCATGCATTGTATTGAGATTTTGTCTTGGGCTCAGATTTACTGTGTGGTCGCTATTGGCGCGATTTTCCAAAATTGGTGATAAATAACATTTTTTAGCAACCCAATCAATTCTGACCAATCACAGATGAGGGATTCTGACCAATGAAAAATAGGTACCGACCAATGAAGTATGGAATATTCTGTTTATTTTCAGACCTTGCTTGTGCAAATTGGTGAGGTTCGCGAGATTTTTGGCAATTTTTTGAAAAAGTTGTCAATAGCGACCGTACAGTAAATTTTTACTTTGTCTTGTAAATGAAAAAAAGTTAAGTTGATTGATAATAGTGCTGCACAAAGTATAATTGCTAATTTAAATATATTGTTCAGCTATGCCCATTAAAGCCCATCTACACTGCCAAATTAATGTTATGGTTAATTTTTCAGTTGCTTCATAAGAAAAAGCTATAAAAAAACACGCAGCATCTCTTTAATTGTTTTTAGAGGTAAAGCTTTAAAAACGCATACAATGATGAAACCATTGTGTAGAAGAAGCCATGCTTCAGCTTCACCGAAAGATATTCTCTCCACAATATTTTCTTATCTGCTGAAGGCATGAGGCAACTTGTTCCTTTTATGATTGGAGTGTATAAGCTGTGATATGAAGGAATTGCAAAATTCATTTTATGAAACTGCAATTTGATTGTGATTATAGACAATATTAAGTAATCCTACATTAAAACTGGGATAGTTCAGATCAGATGATTAAACAATTGCTCCACTGGCATTGCAATCTGAATAAGCAGATCATCTTGTTATGTTTTGCTGGAATAAACTAGTCATGCAGAAGATGATTTGTAGTGCTGTCAATAAAATGTGTATCACAAGATTTAGAAAACTTACCTTCTTAGAAGGGGGGAAAATAATGGTAAATGCTATTATATATTTGAATATGGCAATGACTTTGTGAAGGAAGTAGTAATGATTTTATTTATAGTGAATTCTCTTTTGGAATTGTGAATATTGATAGAACATTCAGCATTGAAATGAGTTCTATTGGTTTCTATTCTATAGCCATGAATTGCTTTTTTCTGTCGGAAGAAAAACTTCTAAACGATCGGTAAAAACCAATGCCTGTACATGCATAGTTTTAAATGAAAATATTTCAATAAGATTCAAATTGTGCTGTCAGTTCTTAAATTTACTGATTCTCATTGCATTGTATATTTCCCTAAAATAATTGAATAATGCTTCCTGACATTGCTGCTGTTCTATAAGGTCTACCGGAAAGTTCTGTCCGTTTTTAGAATGAAACAAAGGAATACATTTTTTCATACTTTGGATAAACTTTATTGAATAATATAATTGCCATCTTTATTTATGACTTCTTGCCAGGGTGATGGCAATTTGTATATCCCATTTTTAATAAATGTCTTATTTCTAGAAGCCAAAAATTTAACCAGTGCTTATCTGATATCTTCTCCGTTCTTGAATTGTTTGCCCTACAAGAAACTTTGTGAGGACAGAAACAAGTGATAATCAGATGGTGCTAGGTCCGGAGAGTATGGTGGATGCGACAGCATTTCTCAGCCTAGCTCTGCGACTTTCTGACGAGTCCCCAAAGCAGCATGTGGCTTGGCATTGCAATAAAGCAGTATAATATCCTTCCTATTGAACATCGCCATCCTCTTTTCTTGGAGTGCTGTTTTTAATTTATCCAATTGCTGACAGTACGTCTCCAAATTTAGCCTTTCGTTTGGTTTCAACAGCTCAAAATGTATTGATCCTCAAATATCCCACCATATACACAACATTCTCTTGTTCAGACTCAACTTCGATTTAGAGGTAGAGGGGTCAGGTTTCCGGGTTCTCAATATGCCCTTTTCCTTATGATGTTTTCATAGGTAATCCACTTTTCATCCCCAGTTATGATCCGGTCCAAGAAGGGTTCGATTTTGTTACATGCAAGCAAAGATGTGCATATGATGATTTGATCATTCAAATTCTTCTCACTTAACTTGTGTGGCACCCATCCCATATACTTCCACACAAACCCTAGTTTCCGAATATGGTCAGAAATGGTTTGTTGAGCTGAATCAAGCCTTTCCGCAATCTCCGATGTTGTCAGAAAAGGATCTTGCTCTAACATGATCATGACAGTATCGTCGTGGATTAAAGATGGTCGCCCAGAGCGTGGCTTATCAGAAAGGTCGAAATCACCTACATGAAATTTTTTGAATCATCTTCTGCATGTTCTATCAGAAACTGTACCTTCACCAAACACTTTCAATAAATTTCTAGATGCTTCTGTAGCATTTCTTCCTTGTTGGAATTCGTACAAAATACAGTGGTGTAAATAAACTTTATCGGTAGCCATGGGTACACAATCGCGTCTCACTTAATACTAACAAGAATGATCTTCGTTTTAGTTCATCTGCGACGAAAATGTGTATACATTGTTAGTGATCAAAAGAGAGAGCCAAATATGTGTCAGAGGAATATGCGCATGCTTGTTGAAACTGATTGTAACCGGAGCGGACAGAACTTTCCAGTAGAGCTAAGGCGCAGCTTGTCCTATTTTGGACCTTGCGCCACAAAACCCAACCAACAACCGGTAGAGCTAATATTATTTACTGACTTCAAAATAATTTCTTTTTTCTTGACACTTCACATCAAATGAAAATCTTTGAATTTATTTGTCATCTATAGACTAACTCCCATTCTAAAACTGGATGTATATCTCACATCATTTAACCTCTTAAGGGGTCAATTATTTTACCAGAAATGCTTCCATATTTTTTATTGCAAATAATTAAGTACTATACTTAATAGAATAATAATAAGAAGAAAAATTTTTTTTTTCACTTTTAAGGCTTTTTACAGCATTTTTTATTTTATAATGTTGGAACACAAAAACCCCCAAATGTTATCTTAAGCATATTTATCTGTCTCTTCTGCAATTTTACTCATGAGAGAAGAATCAATGAATGTTTCATAAAATTGTAGAACATCAGAAATGTTGCCAAATGTATGTGCACAGAAAGAATACCAGTTAATGTAAATCAAGAAAACGGAACAGGTGGATTTTTCACATCAACCTCAATGAAGATTTTTGAGGAGCTCAAATCTGCATCAGAACTGAGCTCAATGCACAAGTCATCTTAGGTATAATCAAAATAATTAGAAGAAATATTGTTATCAAAATGTAGTTCACCATCTAACAAAAAAGTATTTTCATTGTTTATTCCATCCATAACTTCCATTAGAAAAGACATGGTTTTAAATTCATGAACATTAAATACAGTGGAACAAAAATTTCAATGAAAAATTCCTGCTACAAAGAAAAACCTAGGCGAAAAGCATTTTAGTTAAATGGACAAATCATGCCATCTGTTGAAAAATATTAATACTAAATAGTCTTAGTCTCTTTACAATAATGAAAAATATAGGCAAATCAGAAAAGTAAAAGAGAAAAAAATCGATGCCCGCATGGCATACGGACAAACCAGTTATGGACAATTTTGGGCAGCATGTACATTGTATGGGCAAACCACTAAAGGGGGTAATGTTTCTTCATAATTGGAGTATACTGACAATTTTTGTAGAACAAGCTTTATAAAGTAGAGCCTATTTTTGTAATGACTATTGTATGGTATTTCCTATTTTTGTAATGACTATTGTATGGTCCTTTGGTTCAAAAGTTTATGCATTCAAATCCCATATTGGGCTTGGATATTTGTATTGGTTTAGAGTCCTCTTTAAAATATAGGCTCTGGTCTAATATGCCCTCATGTGCAAAAAGTGACTGTTGAGTTAAAAACTAGCAAACCCCTCACATTTTATTAGTTTGATTAAATGGCTAAGTGACCAGTAATGACAGTCAAGGTGAGTGTTTCAAATCTCCAATTTAATAAGAGTTTAAAAATGATTTAAACTATCATTTTTAGATTCTGAGTAACAAGAATTCCACTTTCTCTCCCTACCTCTCCCTCTTTTTTTATCACAAGGATAACATGCTGTTTGGATGTTAAATCATCTTTTTTGCTAAGTTATATCTTAATTCATTAGCAAATCTTTACAATCATTATAATAACTTAACGAATGTTACATTTGCATGTTTTAAAAGTAATTTTATTAAGCATTTAATCAGGAATATAACATCACTCATTGTGCAATTTTTTAATTGTTTTCATTGGACAAATTTCCATTTCTTACATATTTAAATGAAATAGTAATTCATTCTGACTAATCATTTTTACTGCTCTTTGTAGGTAGTTTTTAGTATATTTATATTTAATGTATAATTTTAATAAGGAAATGAAGCAAATTTTCTCTGTTCATTTCTAAAACACAAAGATTTGTAAAGTTTCAAAATTAATTTCAAGTTTAATTGTAATATAATCTGTGTTGCAAAAAATATTCAATGAGAATTTCCACTCTGCTTTTTAGTGCTTGTTTAAATATTCCCTGGCATATAAAAATTTTTAATCTTATAAAAAAAAGTGTCATGAAAATATTGTACCCATTGAGTATAGGAATTTGTACAGAAGATGCACCAATAAGTTTGAATTACACCAAAAAATATATTCAAAAAGTTTTTGTGTAATTTATTAAACTTTCCAATTCTTTTCAATACTCATTTCTGAATCATATGATATAATAATACATTTTTGAATCATAGTGTATTATAATATAGTATTTTATATAATATTTTCTTTTGTCATAAACCTTTGTATATTGTTCTGTGCTGAAAATATTATTTATAATGGTACATTAAATTTTATGGAAAAGTCTAAGGGGATTATTAAATTTTTATTAGGTGAATTGTGAGAATATACTTATACTCTTATTATTAGTTGTGAAGCCAAGCTGGCAGCCAAATGTTTAGCATTCTCAGCTTTGGTTCAACAGTTTGTAGGTTGAATCCCATGTGAGGCTTATTTGTTTGTAATGGTTCAGAATCCATTATTTTAAACTGTTAAATCCCATTCCAATTAGCTTTTATGTAAAAAAAAAATTTAACTTTGCATAAAAGAAACCAAACCTATTGGTTGTTAAATAATTGTGTATTTTGTTGGAATTTAAAGAAATTAACTAAATAGTTAAGAATTTTACTGTAGAAGGTTTTTAAAAAAAAACATTGCCTTAGTCTTGAAATTTGTGATCTGGATGTTTCGTTTGCCAAATCTTTTAATTCCACTATCAAAATTTTATTAAATTTTAATTCCAAAACTGTGTATAATATATAACTATATATCCTGAACAAATTTCACTTATAATAAGAATTAACACCATGAAAACTATTTGTAAATAATATAAAAAAATGTTCTTAAAAAAACTTCATATACTTTTTTCATTTTTCTCAACTTGTTTGATTGAATTAATAAATTTGGTAAAAAAATTATTTATATATTATATATTCATTGGGAATAGTTATTTTTAGTTCTTACATATGCACTTATAAGAAAGGCTTGAGAAATTGTGTTGTGGTACTCCTTGCAGCCTCTTTAAAGGGGGAGATTTGGGGTTAGATTTAATGATGGGTGGTCCAAGAGAGCTTAACATCGTGACAAAGGTCCTGAAATTGATCCTAACTACTGTAGAACAATGGAAAAAATGTTGCATTTTTGCATATACATCTGGATGAGTATTTGGGACTTTTTCAGATTTACAGCCTTATTTATTTGGCCTATTATTTATAAAACATTCACCCATGGGTAATAATAATATGCATTGGATGTTAAAAAGCTTTTCAACAGTCTACTGGAATATTGGTTGACTATAATTTAATAAGATCAGGTTCTCTTAAGTAAATGGTCCCTGCTGTGGAAGTCCTAGCTACTATTATGTTGGTTCTGCTATGTTATGTTGGTCATTGCTGTATTCTGCATGCACATCTATTGAGGGGATTGTTTGGAAGTTTCCCATTCTGCAAAATGAGTGACTGTTTCCCCTCTCTGTGAAAATATCTGAGATGTGTATAAAAGTTCCATCTTTACTGCAAAAGCATAAGACAATGTTGACAGTTTTTTAATTTCTTATAATGCAAGAAATTCCTTATGATTAGAAAAAGAACTGCTTACAAAAAAAAAAAAAAAAAAAAAAAAAAAATTATTTATAATCTCATAAATTTTGAGAAAAATATAAATTAAAAATCTTTTGAATTTTTATCAGATAGTTAATGTTATTCAAACATTTTAGAGAGTGGTTACTTTTGTTTGAATTAAATTAATTTTTATAATTAGATACATAAATGTGACATTGTGCTATTGATCTATTTTTAAATTTGTTAAACTGTTGGAAATTATTACAGGATCAAATTTTTTTTATCAAAACTTCTGAATCATAAGAAAAATATTTATTTTATCTGTATTGTAATTGAAGATTGTTCCTTTCCTAAATTTGCCAAGTTAATCTTTCCATTTTTACTGTACCATATTGAGTTAAATGCTGAAATTTTCATTTAATTTATGAGGAATCAAATAGTACTTGAGGAAGTAGAATTGGCATTAGTAATTAAAATAGATTTTCTAGCAATCAGAAAAAATATCCTTGGAATTTAGACTGTTATTTGCTCCTATTTTAGACTTTTAATTATTTTAAGCTATCCATAATATTTTACTCCTTCCTCTTCTGCTATATTTTATTTTTCAAAATAAAAAAACAGTTAAAGAAGCATTTAAAATAACATTCAATACTTTATTTTTTTACAATGAATCATTATTAGAAACGTTTAATATGCATTCTTCATTTATGTTTTATATTATGACTTTTCAAAGCTGTAATTCTTAATCTTAGATGCAAATGTATTTATATAAAACACACAAATATATGTAGGTGAAAAGTATTATAAATTGTGTTTATTGAAATTTTTTTATGAAATTTGAAGCTTAATAATTTTTATTTTCAGCCTATGCTTGAACGAGTTAGATTGCACCCTTTGCTGGTAACTGCTTCTAAAGAAGGTGAATTAAATTTGAATAGGTAAAGAATAATATTGTATGTTCAAAATATTTAAAAGTTATTACATTTTATACCAATCAACTATTAGTTGTAATGGCAGATAACTGAATATAAAAAGTGTTTTGTCTACTGTGTTTTCCTGTGTATAATCCAGTTTCATTTTATCAACAAAATCTTTTTTGAAGTAAAAGAAAAGAAACATAGTATTATTAAGAATATAAACAATAAGTTGTACACACAAAAAAAAAAATGATTATGAAAAACATCCAATGCCAATCCCTATTTGGACCCCCCTCGTTGCCAAAAGTGATAATCCAGAGAAAATTCTAGTAAAACGCTTTACTTTTTAGTTTTTAATAACTTTTTTTATAAATAAAGCTATACACTTTTTAAAAATAAAATATGTTATTCCTTTAATATTTAAACAGAAATTGATTATTTTTGAATTGCACATTGGATCTTCATATTGCACTTGTACTAATGAAAAGTGAACAAAAAACATTTATCTCAATTTTTTTCTGTCATTGTCAAGTAATTGGATGAAATAGGATTCTATCAAGGCAAAGAATTCCAAGCACAAAATAAAAAGAAAATACTACCTTGAATGATCACTAAATTTATTTAGAATAATTAAGAACCTTCAAAATCTGTTTTATCAGATTCAGAAATAAACAAATTTATTACATTTTCATTTAACATATCTGAGTCATTTGATAACTAGTTTTTGTTAGTCATTTTTTGCCAAAGAAATTGCTCATTTGAAATTATTTATAGTATTTTCTGAGCCATATTGCAAACTTTTAAAACCCAGTTAGAAACATTTTTATACAATGTCTGCTTCTATCTTCTTGTTTCTATGAAATTATTTTCTCCATTGCACATCAATTGTTTCCATAATTTCCCAACTTTTAATATAAATGATTTGTTAACTTTGCATCTGAAGTTTAATATCTTTGTCAGTCCTCCATGTATAGCAATTTTTTCAGATACAAACTTCCGGGTATTTTTTAACATTTTCATTGAAGGAGTGCATAATCATAAAAGCTTTATGATGAAAAACTGAATTTTTTCGTTTTTGGCAAATGCTTTGTAGCTATGACATCATAACTTCTTCATTCATGCAGTTTTCGTTGTTTACACGAATTTTAACACCTTTAGGAAAATGTTGTGACTGTTTCCCTTTTAAATTATTCATCAGATGCATTTTCAATCAATTTGTAGCACATCATAAAATTATTGTAAATGAAGTTCTTTCATTGCCTTTTTTGTATTTATAGGAATACTTTTACGTATGAATATTAACGTTCCTTGTATGTGTTATATCAATGGAACTTAAAAATCAAATTCACTGTAAAATTATGTGAATAATTTCTTTGCAAAATATCACAAAATCATCAAATTTTTTCCCCAGTCATTGGGCAATATCATGGCTAGCCTGTAAATGATTACATACAGCTAAGTTTCTTTTCATAAACTGAAAGCATCACATGGGCTCACCAGAGAAATTTAATTTCTTATGCAATTTGAGCTTTTATCCTTTTATTTATTGTAGAGACAAATTTCCCATTTTAGCTCTCTTTAAAAATTTATTTATTCTATTCTTTCTAATCCTGACAAGGAAGGCATTCCAAGTTGATTAGTTCTTTTACTTTGTCACTGTACTTGTTACATTTTGTTGATTAGTTCTTTTCCTCTGATATTGCTAAAAAGTAAATTTGATTAAGTAAATCTAGCTAAGAAGAGCTAAGCAATTTTGATTTTTATATCTTATAAAAAGTATTTCAATAATTCATTAGAATAATTTTACAAAATGTCATTTGCGTATGTTTAAGTATGTTTCTATAAAATACTGTACTAATAAATAATAATCCTAATATTAGGGAATAGTTAAGTAAATTTATTGAGATAATAATGCATTTAAATATGATTAATTTTCTAAATTATTTTATCTATCAATTGCTAACTTATGCTTTCAAGAAATTCTCTTGAATTTTATTTATTATATGATCAGCTCTATCTGAAAAATTAACCTATTTACTGTAACTTTTAAAATTTTCTGCCATAAACCTTTAAATTCATACTTCAGCATTGGCCCCACTTGAGATTTATTGATTGTATATAGATATTTAAAATTACTAACTGCAGAATACTTGCTGAAAAAAAAAGGAAATGAAAGATGGTTCTTAGAAAACCTTTGGATCAAACTCAATCAAACTGAAAAAATCTAACAAAAAGTGTTTTTACAAAGCTTATTTTATATTTTTTTATAGCCTATTTTATTTTAATTGAAAAAATTTTTTTCTAATGTTAAAACCACATAAATATTTTCCCCCAGATTAAAGAGAGGAAGTATGTTGACTCAACAAACAAATGCAAATTTAGAAAGAGCAGTATGCAAGCTAAAATCTACTGTAAAAATACTGGATCTATTATCGTTAATTTTTAGATATTTATTAAAACATTGTCATTAATAAAATCATTTCTTTACTCAAGTTATACGGACTTTGTTAATTTTGATGTCAAAATGTGGATTTTACTGATTTTCTGATGTATTCAGTGGTATGATCTTTATAGTGAAAATATTTTATAATTTTTAGCTTAATTCCTTTTTTAAAAAATGGCTTTTTTTAATGATTTACACTTGTAGAAGAAAATTTAATAATTGTCAGCGCAAAGCAAAAAGTTAAGTACTATTAGCACCATTGTATGTGCTGAAAACATATCATGCACTAGGCCTCTGGTATAACTTGTGAAAATTGATTCTTCTTTTCTTCGTGGAAATTAATAAAATTTTGAACTGACTCCTGGAAAGTAGTAAAAAACTTTCATATTTATTGCTAAATTATTTTATTCCAATGTTTGTTATAGTAAATATTTTAGAAATATTTTTGGATCTAAGTAGTTTTCTTACTTTTATTTATGGTTTCTTTTTTAACTACATAAATTTTAAATTTTCTTATCTTTTTTACTAGTTTAAGAATTAACTAGTAAAAAAAATAACTAGTAAAGCAAAATTGTAAATAGGAAATGCTTCTAAATGTAAAACAGAAGACATAGTTTATCTCAAAATAAAGCTTTAAGCTTTGCATTGTCATAACGAGATAAACTCTAACAAAAAGTTTTCTTATAAGTTTACTTGAGAGCTTTTTATGGTGAATGATTTGCATTCTATATGATCCATTTATTAGTTTAAAAACTTAGTGAAAATCTTGATTAATTCAATTAAACAATTTTGCAGTTGTATGTAGAAAATAGGTAAATTCTATGTAAGAAAGTATGAAAATTTCCAGTTTTGAATTTTAAAGAAATCAAGTTTTAGGAGTTTGCATCAGTATTTTGTAGAAAAAAAGTTATTAATGTTTAGTTATGAAACCACGAGCCATTTCTAAAAAATACATGCATCAAATTACCATAGATTTTTCATTAATAGTTCAGAATGGAAAATAATATGACAGTCACATAGTCAAAATAACTCATGTGATGAGCTGGATAATTATTTACATAAAGAATTCAAAAATTTGTTTTTTTGTCAGTTTTTTTCTCATATTTGAAGTAGCTTGAACGAATGAAAAATATGCAATTGGTTTTTATAACTAAAAATTTTATTGTTTTTGTTTTTAAATTTAATTGTATATTATTGTAATTGTTTCTTATTATTTTATTTTCTTTGGAAAAAGTAAAATTAATAAATTAAAAATAATTCAATATTAAGCTGGTGGCAGAAGGATTAATGCTCTGGCCTTTAGTTCAACAATTTGTGTTCAAATCCCATGTTTACCTTGATTATTTGTAGTTATTTGAAATCTACTTTATAGGTTCAGGTTGAATTATACTTTTTGTACAAAAAGTAATTCTTGTACACAAGCCAAGCAAAAATCAATATTAAATCTGAAATTTTAAAAATAGTTTTATAATTTAAGTTTTAACCTTTTATACACAAAAGTGTACAGAAAAATGGAGAAAAATTTGCATTTGAGATGCATGGCAATTTATTTTAAATACTTTTGTATGTTTTTTGAAATTTAGACATCTTAAATATTACATGCGATCATATGATGTAATCTTAAGAAAATGTTGCTTTGCGCCCTTAACTATAAATATTTTGAATTTCATAACTCTTTTAGGTTTAGAATGAAATACTTCTAGTATTGGAAGTAATTCATAGGTTGCAAGAATGTATAGAGTCACGTTCTTGCAACAAAAATCACAACAGAAATACAGCACCACAATTAATATATGATGTTCATGCATCATTGTTAAAGGAAAATAATAGAGAAAATTG
The DNA here is from genome assembly GCA_026290005.1 of Latrodectus geometricus. Lineage (NCBI taxonomy): Eukaryota > Metazoa > Arthropoda > Arachnida > Araneae > Theridiidae > Latrodectus > Latrodectus geometricus. The sequence goes on from JAPDSC010005854.1 coordinate 13,842, forward strand.
AGCTGAATATATTTTTTCAATTAAAATATTATTTGCACAATTAATGAAAATATTTTCCAATTTTAACAATATACATACTTTATTCAGATGTTTA